>LBNU01002881.1:3544-15762 GCA_014162995.1 Artemisia annua | reverse complement strand
AAAAAAAAAAAAAAAAAAAAAAAAAAAAAAAAAAAAAAAAAAAAAAAAAAAAAAAAAAAAAAAAAAAAAAAAAAAAAAAAAAAAAAAAAAAAAAAAGGCGGGGGATAAAAAAAAAAAAAAAAAAAAAAAAAAAAAAAAAAAAAAAAAAAAATCAACTTCATTTTTGGTTTTCTATTTTGGTATATTGCCATTTATGGATAGATTTATTTGTCGGTTTGTCGACACTTAGTAGAAGGTCAACATTTGGGTTAGAGATAATGTATTATGGCTTTTAAGCTTAAGTTAATAGATCTTAATTGTCTTTTTTAGTTTCAAGTAAGCCCGCGAACATTGAAAATAGCTGCTTCAACCAAATTTACGCCTTTTATGTTTAATGTATATTGTGTAATAGAATTAACTAATGTAGTGTTGTATAATGCAATGTATCTGATATAGATTTTTGGGATTGCATTTTCAAATAGTTTTAATAGATTTTTGCTACAACAAACATTGTCAAAATTTAGTTTAATCTGTGGTTATGGAATTGCAGGCATTGTTATAGGATTTGCTTATTGTAGTGTGGTCGAATGCGATTGGGATTGATCCTTTGATGATGTATACGCGCATTAACTTGACAATGTATTTGTGTCTGATGTATACATATGGAAACTGAAGCTGTCACTATCGAGATATTGGTAAGTTTTGATTTAACCCATTTCATAATCTGATACAAATAAGCTTATACGCCGATACCTATTATTTAAGTATGTAGTTGTAAATTTGAGTCATCGCTGTGAATTTTTTCCATTTCGCTTCTTTTGTAGAATTTCTCTAATATGTCGTCGCAGGAAGGTTTTTGCCTCATACCTCTCCTATCCAACCTACAGCCAAAATTGTGTTCTCGGTAACCCACAAAAAAGCTAAATAAATCAAATAGAAAAAAGAGGTATACCATGTATGCGAGTTTCCAGATGCTCGAGTTGGAATTATGTGTTCCAGTAGTAAAGTAGCAGCTGTAATTGATGAACATGATAAGAAAGGGAGGAAGACGAGGGTTTTGAGAGTTGATCATATTCAGGTACCACCTTTCATTTTAATCAAAAATGCATCTAATCTTAGTATCTTACTCATGTAGCCCTATGAACTTTGAAGAAATGAACTTTTTCTTTAGTAATAAATTGTTTCTACTAGATATGGCACCACATTCATGGACAAGTTCAAATAATCAAAAGTCCACGTGGTCTGATTTAGCGTGTATTATACTATTATCGGTATCATAGTTTTTCAAAGTTTAGTGTATTGTACCAAGATATGGGATAGTAAACAAAAAGCATAAACTAAAGTCTTTAATTAACCATGTTAGATTGCTCAACTTTATTTTTCAGTTGTGTTTTGACTTTTGATTTGTCTTCTCTCTCTTTCTCGCACTGTCTTATATATAAGCCTAAATATGCCTGTCATTTAAGTTAAATTTCCTAAACGCCGTCCAGTAAAGACATACAAAATAAGGAATTCTTATGGAGCTAAATGAATACCATCGATAAAAACAATTATGTCAAAGTGTAAATCAATAATTTTAAGTTCACAGTATGCAAATTACATTTGCAGGTATATTCAAATACGCCTGCAGATTTTGATTTCAAACTTCAAAGGTAAATTCTATTGACAATTTTGAATTCTATCTTTTTAGCTCACAAACTGACGTGAAAAAAATGGAGATGTGCGAAGGAAGATTATCTTGGTTTCAAATACTGTGAAAGACACACCCAATTTTTGAGGGCTTACTTTCCATGCCTCTCAAGTGGCAAGAAGAAAAAAATCAAATAAACGCATCTGAAATAGAAAGCAAGCGAAAGTGGGAAAGAAGAAAGAATAGTCATGCTTTCGTCTACGGTTCATAAGGTGACATACAAAGGAGGAATTTGGTTCGATATAATCAATTACGAGAAAAGGTACTAAACATTGAACTTATTGAAATAAATATTCAAGTGCACGAATGTGATCAATAGGATCAACCTAATACGCATTATGGTTTTTCACCTATAGTGCTTTGTTATGGCCAATCAAACTTTGCTGTTATATTGTACACCAATGAGGTAACACAACAGTTACAAGTAATCTCAGTGGATCCAATGGCTTTTTAACCTTTTTGTTTAACTGTTATTTTTGGCCCATTTTGCAGGAAGAGAAAGTCAATATTTATGTGATTTCGCTGCACTCTGGACGTGGCCAAGTTGACCACGCAAACCCTGGAGTTGTCAAGCTCCTTTCACAACCAATTCACTGAATAATTGGGACCAATCTCATTGCAGAATCGTGAGCGGCAGTCACTGTCACTATCAAATTAATGATCTTGAATAAAAAACAAGAGGTATGTATCTAATAAATTTTGATTGAATATTAAACGTGTATGCTTTTTAACAGCCATAAAAATTGATCCCCTTTTCGATAGCCATTCATTTTAGCCATTTGGACAGCAAGTTTACAAGTTTAGCTACTTTTTAAAACAATACAGTAAAAATTATATGCATTCTCCAGATTATGATATTGTCATATACAGACCTAGAACATGATATTTTGGAAGTTACAAGTTATGCTTTAAAAATCTGGGTTACGATTAGTTATTTAATAATCCTGTTTTACAAATGGCTGCATATTTTCCTAGAAGAATAGAAGAAGTGATAATGAAAAACAAAATCGTTGGCACACACATTTTAAGAAATGAGCTCAAAAAGACTATGCCGTCTTAGAAGATGAGCACGTAGGAACCGTCGATAATTACCATTGTCTTCTTCAGGCACAAACTTATCATCATATTGGTTTGACGAAATCAATTCAACATGTTAATGCCTTTATTTTTAGGCCTGTTATTAGATCTATCTTATATGAATCAATGTATCAAAATGCATAAGGTGTTTTAGAAGTCAATGTATAATGATATGGTGTTGGCACCTGAATTAGAGGCGATCTTGCAGGCACTACTACAGGAAATTGAGAGTTTGAAACAACTCTGATATGACGATTAAGGGCAGAAGATGTCGCGAGGAAGATTTGCTGCAACAAATATTTGTGAAGGTTGAAGGTTGTTTCTTTTTTTCATAATGGGGGACGGTGGATTTCCATAGCTGATTCTCTTGCAAACAGGGTGTGACCGCGGATTCCACGGTAGCAGTAGTTGTAGCTCTACATTAACTTACATCTGAGTATGTATCATGTGAAATTGTTATTAATGAAATACCATTGTCCTTATAAGACTGATTCTACCAGTTTGTGTATACATATATTTAGTAGTTTGTTGTGTGTTCTATGGAAGTTTTCTCACTTTTTCAAATTTGCTTTCCGTTTGTTAGGTACTTATTTTTAAATGTGTCTCATATCTACTCTTTTGTTAGGTATTGTGACTACCCCATTGCTTACTAACATAAACGCGGATGCCCCGCAGCAACGCGCGGGCAAACCCGCTTGTTAAGAAATAAGAAGTGATACTAATTATGGCTGTTTCTTGACTATGGCAAGTGGACCTGGGCCTCTGTGTTCAACATAGAAGTTGGGCCGGAAACTTTTACCATTTTAATTTGGAATTTATAAATTGGTTTAAGTTTTGCAAGTAAAGTGGTCATAGACTCATAGTTATCAAGTTGTGAATTTTGATTTCTTTCAAAACTTATTGAAAGGTATTGAATTGTATTATGCGTGTATCAACAAATAAATTAGGGTTAGTTGTATAAAAAGGCATCATATTTGTCATTTTTTGTCATTGTATGTTGCTTACTATTTTTTTCTCATCTTGACACCAACATTTTTAAATCGTGCTATTGTGTGTAATTTGTGACAATTTTACCCTTACTTTTTTTTTTTTTTTTTTNTTTTAATTCTCAAAGTAAACTTATCTTCAAAACAATCACCTATTTTATATC
Source organism: Artemisia annua (assembly GCA_014162995.1). Taxonomy (NCBI): domain Eukaryota; kingdom Viridiplantae; phylum Streptophyta; class Magnoliopsida; order Asterales; family Asteraceae; genus Artemisia; species Artemisia annua. Next base: position 11,866 of record LBNU01002881.1, on the reverse strand, counting down.
ATCTGCTCTCTTTTTCTTTGTGTGTCGCCTATCATTTGTGATCCAACAAAGCTGCAAATACAATGGTAACCTTCTTCCCCGTAAATAAATAACAATGGAAACTGCAACGCCATGTAACATGGATGCAATTTATTAATTCTTTGCGGATCATGCGAGTGCTTTTCGATAAATACCTCATAATCAGTCTCTATTTCAAGACCCCCATCGAAAACTATGGCCCCAAAATCCGAAGTTGGCAGCTCCGATCCTACTACTTTTCTCCAACAACACCAAATAACCGTACCTTGAATTCTGGAATGTGTCCGTCTTCTAATTTATCTCTGACAGTTCTGAACAGCTGAATAAAATCAGGATACTCTCTCGGCATCGTTAGAGCAACCTGGCCGCCCAAGCAACATCGATGATACTTTGGTCCAAAGCTAGTGTAAGAGTGACTCCATCTTTCAGCATACCAAAACTTGGCGTGGCAATGAGAACAGACACATGTACAGTCACCCATGAATTTATAATCTAACGGTGGTCCTGCAAAATTTAGAGTGCGTGTATAAGACATTGATATTAATAACAGGTTCCATGAGTGCCGATGCAATTACATATCTAACTTACTGCCTGCCGAACGCCTTGGATGAACGGGATGTGCAGCTGAGGTGTTGGGCTCATTTTGGGCTATTTGGAAGTGGCCTAAATGAAAAGTGAAGTGGAATTGAATATGGATGTTATAAGAAACAAAATCAGGTGCAAGTATCGTCAACAATATTGTAAGAACACCAGACACTTACTATGGCCCAATGGTTGTGAACACGAGTCATTCGTAACAAAATCACTGCCAGGTGGCTGCACTCCTATTGAATCTAGTTGCAAGTTGAAGACACGCGTTAGCAAATGGTATAAACGTTGAACATCACATGAACAACTCACCAGATGATTACCGAAGACCTTTTCTGTCTGGACCAATGTAAGGTGGAGATGTGATCCGTAATTCAGTTTCTGCAAACCAATGTCAAATGTTAATGTTAGCAAACGTTACAGATACCAATTGGTTTGAACATAAGATAATGAAATGAATGCATTACTCTTCCTTGCATGACGCGCCCTTGCGAGTTTCGGATGGGACAATGGAAGGAGTTTGGCGTATCTCAACTGAAATCCAAAGGAAAATTAGTATAAAAATAGCGATTACATACATCCATTGACAAATAAGCAAGTTGCATAACTGACGTTACAATTTACCGTGCATTTTTCTTTTATATGTATTAACATTAGCAACTGATATTGCTTCACAGGCATGGTGCACAGCAGTTTCAGGACACTATACGGGCATTTCTTCAGTAACAAAACCTACGATATCAACCGCTACTGTCCCAAAGACCGACACTATACGGGCATTTCTTCAGTAACAAAACCTACGATATCAACCGCTACTGTCCCAAAGACCGAGGTTGCAAATATATGTAAATACCTCTTATTATATCCTGCTATTAACATGTACCCCACTCTTGTTCCATAATATGTGCTTGTATTTACAAACAATATAGATGCATATGTGTGCAACATACCAATACTATAATACAAATCGGCAGGCTCATGAACAATACCAGCATCAAAATCAAGTATCTAGGTACATGCTTCTTGCCTCCAACAGTCATTTAGATTCGTAACAATGTAAGCATCTAATACAGCATTATGCAATAGCTTAAAAGGTAAACAGGCGAAAGAAAATGGAGAAGAGAAACAAAGGTTAACCACATTGGCCAACATTAATAGCGACATTATGACTGGTCCGTTTATCAACAACAGCAGACGTTGGTAGATTAGCTTCAGACAATATTTTTTACCCTTGCCATCGCGAATCAATATTTGAAGAGGTGTTGACACATCAATGCTTTAATGGATAATTTTCTTTTACCCTTGCCATCATATAATGCTTTAATGGATAATTCACGATGGCATAAGGCCTACAATAGGGATCGATAATTTTCAAAACACCAATTTCACATCCCCTAATCCGAAGCTTTAATGGATATCAAAGAAGAAATTGCTTTCAACATACACATGGAAAGGAAGTTTAAATATTTTCCACTAAGGTATGAAAAAGGCTCGGTTATGAATATTTATTCTTTTCCAGTTATAGGGATTGTTTTAGTCCGGGTTTAGATTGGGTTAAAGCGAAATATATGGGCTGTTTTTTTATCCCTCGACAACCATTAGAAAATAGTTTAAAGTTGATTCACAGTGATGCTAATATTGATACAATGTATGATATGGCTGTAAGACATGGATCAATTGATTTATTTGTTTGTCATAAGCCACAAAAGTTAGCAATGTATTATTTAACTAACATGAGTTTAGAGGAGCTTGTCCCTTGGTCTGAGAGACGCTAGCTTGCGTTGCTCAACTTCAACACTTTTTAATTCTAGACCTCATTATCTGGTCCGCAATGTGGTTAAGAATGAGGTTAAAAACAAAGGTGTATGTAGGAAAGTTGTTCGGAAAGAGAAGAAAAGGAAGGGTCTGATAAAGGAAAGGGTATCATGATAGAATATGATAGTTGTACAGTATATGTTGCCCAAATTATAACGGATATCGCCTTGTCGTGTCATTTTCATTATTTCAATAATTTACATGAAAATTAAATGTCATTTTCAATATTTGGCATTTTATGACGAGTTTTCTGAAAAGAAGAATGAAAATGAGGCCCACGTCATTGAAGAGTTTGTCCCGTCCTATTTATAAGTTTTAATTGTTTCACGTACTACGAGTAATAATTGTTTCACGCTCAACTCAAATTTCTATCTGAGCACCTCAATATCTATTTAAGAGAGTGTTTTCTAACATCTTTTGCATGTCATATAGGCAGTTGACTTCAATTTTCACATATTGCATGCAATATCCAATTCTTATTCCATAGGCATGGACTACTTGAATCATTTAAGAATTGTAGGGTATCAAATTTATCTTATGCAAAACAAATATGGTTGTGCAGACTAACAAATGAAAAACACAGGTTTTGATACTTCACGAACAAAAATAGCAAGCTTAGGCTTTATTCCTCTTGGGCCGTGCGTATGCACGGCGATAACAGTTCCTAGTGTGTAGACACAAAAAGACATTATGCCCTATGTCTTATGATACGTTAGATTCGGAATTAAACGCTTATCAGTTATGATCAGTGATATATTATTTCATAGTCTTATTCGTAAATCTGTCAGTCCTTTTATTTTTGTTTATATCAAATTTATGTATTAGTTTGTACGTAACCATTCAACAGACAAAATAATACGAAAACATAATAGTGTTTAAGAGCCACCAAACAAAGAACGATAAAGCCATGAGCAGAAACATAACAATTTGGGTCTACGGACACTTAGTTAAGTATTCTAAAAATAAAGAGAACTCAAACCCTATCCCATATATGATATACCCTACTCGACGTTGAAGTTACTCTGTGCCTTTCAGAACCAAATAAAAAAAACGCTTGGGAAGCTTTATTTATTATTTTTTCCTAGTCCTTCAACAAAGAAGAGACTCTCCAAAACTAAGCGTATGCCACTTAATGCAATGAGCACATTGTGTTCTTTTATTTTAGTCGCTTGGGAAATAATTCTGCTTTCCATTTTAAGCTCAGAGGTTCACCACTACACATTACACAAACTGGTTTGTCTCACTAATTTTTCTCATGGGAAAAAAAAATTGTGGGAAATTTCCCACGGAATAGCAACATTTTACACAACAATCAGTAACTAAATTTTCGGAGGAAATCTGTGACAAATTTACCATAGATTAGCAATAAATCACATACTAATTTTCCCACAGATTTAACAGCGGGAATACCTCAGTTATGTAGTAGTGGTTATTAGCGTCTCCTCATAAAGCTAGGTGTCCTAATTAGTTTGGGTTTCATAAAATGGGAGGAGATTGAAAGTTGCTATATATTTTTACAAAAAACTGTTTAGTCTAATAATTAAATACACCTTAAAAATTGTTGATTAGAAGTTTAGAACCTTAAAGATTGGTGACTATGAAGGTGTGTTAAATTACTTACGAAAAGTGTTTATTTGCATGCTATAATTATGCATCTTGATAGACGGATAAGAACTTTTGAGGGCAGGGACGAAACCAGGGGTTTCCGCGGGTGCCAGGCACACTTATGAATTTTTACAATGCAGTGTTAATTTTTGAAAAAAACATCATTTTTTTCTAAAGGCATCTTAAATGCATCTAGTCCATCGAAATGTGTTTCTATATTACGATTCAAAATTTTGTGTACCCGATAATATTTGGTTTCCTTATCAAAACTGATTATTTGCTTATTAGAATTTCAATAACAAGTACTGAATAAAGAATTGGGAAAGTTTTTCTTATTCAGATTGTTATTTGAATATTAAAGAAAACATAATTCCAAACACCCCGACGAACTAGCTAAACATGGGGGATTATCTGTTGGTCTGTCCTCTATACAAATATGCAAAGAATAATTCTAACAAACTTGATAGGTTTATTAAGAAATGTTAGATTTCATATACAAAGTACATGAACATTATTAGTGTCTAGACTCAAGCTAGCTATGCTAGTTTTATGTTTCCTTCCTAAGACATAAATGAAGACACAATCTGAATTATTTTTTCTATGGTTAATTATTCGTACAATTCTTGTCTATCTAGATGAATTATTAAAACACTGAGGAAGCTGGTGGTGAAGCCATCAAAGGAAAGTTATTGGTCAGACTATTCCACCCACCATCCAAAACATCAACAAATTCTTCCCATAATTCTGGGGATCTCAAAGGATCATCATTGATGAAAATTGCATCACTAGCGAACTCGAATTCATCAAATCGCCCCATTTGTGTTTCGATTTGATCATTATGTTTAATGGTAAGACCTTGACCACATGTACCATTACTTTCGACGTTGTTCAATACTGCCATGACAGGTGTTGCTATGGAAACTTTTGGTCTCGAGATGAGTGATTGGAGACTCTCATTGTTAATAGAGTAATTTGACCATAAGTTCCCTTGCCATACCTTTAGCACATCAAGGCATGGTAGATTTTGTGGGGGAGTTGTGGGAGTTTTGTGAAGGTCGTAGATAGATTGAGGTGACACATGATTATAAGATAGTTGGTTTAGATGGTTCTTGGGCTTCTGAACAAGTCTAGCTTCTGCCTCGAGCCGAGCAGCCTCCCATTGAGCCATGTGGTTCAGGTTGGTACCCAAGAGTTGGGTGCCACTCTTTGGCATGTGGGTCATTGGGTCAATGCCCATTTTAGTCATCCTCTTCTTGATGTGTGAGTTCCAATGGTTCTTGATCTCGTTATCTGTCCTCCTTGGCAAGTGAGCAGCAATAGTTGACCATCTAAACATAGAACAACTAGCTAGTATTAGAAACGAAATGTTTAATCTAGTTGGTTACAATAATGCATGGTACCGGTACCCATGATACGAGTCATTCAAATATATCGTACCTGTTACCAAGAAGAGCATGAAGCTGAATAATTTTTCTTTCTTCTTCCAGACTAAATTTTCCTCTCTTGATATCAGGCCTTAGATAATTAGTCCATCTCAAGCGGCAACTCTTTCCACATCTCTTAAGCCCTACATAACACTTAACTGATTAGCTTATGAGAAATATACTTTTTGTAATGCCAAATTCATTGGAAAAACTAGTGAGAAGCTAGAAATCACAAAGCACCACATGAAAACTTATGGAAAATATATTACAATATATGCATCATGCATGCATGTATCAATGTATGGGAAGGTGACATGATTAATTAATTTACCAGCTTTCACGGGCAAAGAACGCCAACTTCCATGTCCATATTGTTGAATGTAGGATAGCAGCTTCCGGTCTTCTTCAGGAGTCCATGGCCCTTTCTTCACTCTGATTCCTAAACCTAAAATGTCACCGTTGTTGTTTTGTTTCTTATTTTTATCATTCCTACCCAATGATTTTGTCATCTTAATGGATCCTTCCTAAGTTTATAAAAAGAAAACCCTACTTTATTCTTATTCCTATACTATACTATATATATATGTTTTTACGTAAGGATCTCTAGGTAATACGTTAAGTAGACGTACAACACAACAAAACAGATGAGAGTGACTTGACAAGGAAAGATGATTAGCATAGAATGGATTGTTTGATTATGCTTTCAAAGTGAAGGGCTCTATATAAGGGAAAGAATTGGGGTAAGTCAATTAAGACAGCAATATATGAGAGTGACTTGACAAGGAAAGATGATTAGCATAGAATGGATTGTTTGATTATGCTTTCAAAGTGAAGGGCTCTATATAAGGGAAAGAATTGGGGTAAGTCAATTAAGACAGCAATATATGCCAACAGTTCATTCACCAACAATATTGGTTCACATCTACCATCACTTGCACATGCATTAACTCTCATTTAAAACACACGTGTTTGGATGAATGCATCATCATGACNGTGGGGTAGTTGTGGGAGTTTTGTGAAGGTCGTGGATAGATTGAGGTGACCGCGACACATGATTATAAGATAGTTGGTTTAGATGGTTCTTGGGCTTCTGAACAAGTCTAGCTTCTGCCTCGAGCCGAGCAGCCTCCCACTGAGCCATGTGGTTCAGGTTGGTACCCAAAAGTTGGGTGCCACTCTTTGGCTTGTGGGTCATTGGGTCAATGCCCATTTTAGTCATCCTCTTCTTGATGTGTGAGTTCCAATGGTTTTTGATCTCGTTATCTGTCCTCCTTGGCAAGTGAGCAGCAATAGTTGACCATCTAAACATAGAACAACTAGCCAGTATTAGAAACGGAAATGTTTGATTACACTAATGGTACCCATGATACGAGTCATTCAAATCGTACCTGTTACCAAGAAGAGCATGAAGCTGAATAATTGTTCTTTCTTCTTCCAAACTAAATTTTCCTCTTTTGATATCAGGCCTTAGATAATTCGTCCATCTCAAGCGGCAACTCTTTCCACATCTCTTAAGCCCTACATAACGCTTAACTGATTAGGTTACGAGAAAATATACTTTTTGTAACCCCAAATTCATTGGGAAAACTAGTGAGAAGCTAGAAATCAAAAAGCACCACATAAAAACTTATGGAAAATATATTACAATGTATCATGCATGCATGTATGGGACATGATTAATTACCAGCTTTCGCGGGCAAAGAGCGCCAACTTCCATGTCCATATTGTTGAATGTAGGATAGCAGCTTCCGGTCTTCTTCAGGAGTCCATGGCCCTTTCTTTACTCCTATTCCTAAACCTAAAATGGTACCGTTGTTGTTTTGTTTCTTATTTTTATCATTCCTACCCAATGATTTTGTCATCTTAATGGATCCTTCCTAAGTTTATAAAAAGAAAACCCTACTTTATTCTTATTCCTATACTATACTATATATATATATATGTTTTTACGTAAGGATCTCTAGGTAATACGTTAAGTAGACGTACAACACAACAAAACAGATGAGAGTGACTTGACAAGGAAAGATGATTAGCATAGAATGGATTGTTTGATTATGCTTTCAAAGTGAAGGGCTCTATATAAGGGAAAGAATTGGGGTAAGTCAATTAAGACAGCAATATATGCCAACAGTTCATTCACCAACAATATTGGTTCACATCTACCATCACTTTGCACATGCATTAACTCTCATTTAAAACACACGTGTTTGGATGAATGCATCATCATGATGCATTAGCAAATCTCAGAAAAGTTATTGCATAAAGTGAGACAATAATTGTGATCATTATTTGAATCAACCAACTGCTAAATTAGTACTTATTATTTTCAGAACTTCAGTAACAAATATTTATAGATGATTGATAAGTGTCAATGTGTGTGTATCAAGGGTGACTCTTAAGTTTTGAAAGCCCCTAACTTTTTAGGACTATATATATATATATATATAGTCCTAAAAAGTTAGGGGCTTTCAAAACTTAAGAGTCACCCTTGATACACACACATTGACACTTATCAATCATCTATAAATATTTGTTACTGAAGTTCTGAAAATAATAAGTACTAATTTAGCAGTTGGTTGATTCAAATAATGATCACAATTATTGTCTCACTTTATGCAATAACTTTTCTGAGATTTGCTAATGCGTCATGATGATGCATTCATCCAAACACGTGTGTTTTAAATGAGAGTTAATGCATGTGCAAGTGATGGTAGATGTGAACCAATATTGTTGGTGAATGAACTGTTGGCATATATTGCTGTCTTAATTGACTTACCCCAATTCTTTCCCTTATATAGAGCCCTTCACTTTGAAAGCATAATCAAACAATCCATTCTATGCTAATCATCTTTCCTTGTCAAGTCACTCTCAT
>LBNU01002880.1:389090-405610 GCA_014162995.1 Artemisia annua | reverse complement strand
GTCTTTTGAGATTTTGTTGTTTTCCGCACTTTTTCACTCCGAAAATGCTTCTTTTGTGATTTTCTCCTCAAAAGTACCTAAAATGAGAAAAGAAACGACTTTGGGTGAAATCCGATCCAATAATATACGAATTAGGACCAAACTGACCCCTAAAAACGTAACATTTTTCGTCTCATCAAACGCCTCCAAGAACTGTAATTATCCGAGCCTGTCAGCTTCTTAGAGATTAGAACGAGCCCTGGATGATCCGTTTGGTGTAGAAACAAGGGGTGATTAGATGTGATTTCTTCACCAGCATCCGCCATGTTTGTTGGTGTGGATCCAGTGGTTTCAACCATAGTGAATCTTGATGATAACAGAATTGAATGGTAACTGATTGCGGTTATTGATTGAAAGATTAATGAAATTGATCGGAATTTGATCGGATTGTGAGATTTGGGGGAAAATAAAACCGATAAGAATGATTAATTTGGTTTTTCGGTAAGTTTGATGGTGGTTTTATGGTGGTTAATGGTGATCAGTCACTCATGGAGTGATGGCTCTGATACCATATGGAGAAAGTGATGGTGGATGTAGTAACAGAATTTTAGAGAGAGAGAAAAGTTTGTTACATTATTTCTTGTTATGAAATGTGAACTGATACAGAGTATTTATACATGAAAAGTCAAAGATAACAAAGTATTAAACTAGAAAGTCAAACTAGCTACTATTTTACAATGCTACATTATATTACATTTCACTAAGACTTGATTATGTAAAAGAAGCTTGGTAGGTTTAGTGGCTTTAGCTTGTTGATGGAAGCTGTTGACTTGATGTTGTGTAGGGAGCTTGTTATCTTCTTTAATTTACCATTTTTTGAAGTACTCAGGTGAAATATGACTTTTAGCGAATCTTGTTGATGAAACAAGCACCTCTAGTTGGTTTAAATGCTTATATAGCGAATCTTGATGATCAAATATTTGAAACTTGAACAAAGTTCCTACAGCTAGACATATGTGAACTCATCTAAGACTATACGCAAACGACACCTATCACTATTCCTAGTCGCTTCGACCACCATATTACCTATTTATATATGAACTCTGCAACAAAAACACATTTGGTATATCATATGATCAAATTCTAACGGTAAATATGATGAATGAAAATTAATCAAACCTTCGGCATAACTGTGTTATCGGGTGCCTCAAGGGGATAAAATTTGTAAAACCTCGTGTTAGTAATTGCGTCCAATTTCTCTTGACTCAGTTCCTCTAGAGCTTGTTTACGCTTCTGTCTAGCCTACACGATATCAAAATACAAAACTAAGACTATGCTCAAGTAGGCATATAAACCAGTTCCGCAAGCTTTCAAATGTTAACCAAGTTGCAATCGATAATTAGCATTTACAAAAAAATTAAAACATTATAAGTTTTCTAAAAACAAAGACAACAGCGAAACACCATTCTTTTATTTGGTTTACACTCTTTAAAAACATATATGAAAAACTGAAAAATAGAGGATTATGAGCTTATGGCTTACCTCAACCTTGTAATACTCCCAATCAAATTAACAGTAAACCTATGAAATTTAAACGAAAGCAAATCAGAGCTAACCCGAGTCAAAAAGTCGTGGTATGGATATGTTATGGTTTATACTTGTTGATTACAAAAGTTATATGCATGGCTAGTTTAAAAAGTGACTTACAGGCGGTTCCACTGGATAGAAAAATTCCACAACAGTACTCTATTCTGTCTGATCTTCCGCAAAGGGGTTATAAAACTCTGCAGAATAAAAACAAGATCCAGCTCAATCAACCAATGGCCATACAAACTAAAAAGCTGTATTACAACACTCTAACAAAACTGTTCCTAAAGATAAATTCGATTCACACGTAATCAGTGATATTATACTCGCTAGAGGATCTCCTCGTCCCATTGCTTCACTTAAAGACTGTAATCGGCATCAATTAACCGAGTACCTTCATTTCTTCAAAAGATATATGGTTTATAATGAACACATAAATGATACTAAAGTTTCATGAAACAACATCGAGGTACATTGTTTATTTTTTTTCTATAAAACCATTCAACCTTACATCCCACATAGGTAGAAGAAATGAAAGGTTCTTTGGTTATACACAACTACGCATTTTGATAACATGTGTTTAGAATAATACTATGTTTCCCGATAAGCTTATTGAATGAAGTTCATATACAAACTGAAAATTGAACTTCATTCAACAAACTAATTGGAAAATTTGTAGAAGTTCTCAGCTTTTTATATTTATAATATTAGAGTGCATATTTCTGTGTACCTAGATATTTAGTATTCACTTTTGAAAGTTAGACGATGTAGGTTTACATTTAAGAAAGATACTGGTCAATACGATATATCCTAGTTATCGGCAAGTGGTAATATTACGAGTTCAGATTTCACATGTAGCAATATTGTGGTCCACCTTCATGCGCAAAGATCAGTCAATTCCGAAAAAAGGAACTTTGCAAATTACTTGTCACTGTTCTTTAAAATGGGTGAACACTCTTTTCAGTTGAGTCAACCTGGGCATACCACCTACGTGTTATCTTTGAAGCATACCAATCAGCAATACCACTTATCAAATTGTGGATTGTAAACCTATAGAATTTCATTGAAAGGATAAAGCAAATTAGTACTAACCCGAGTCAATAATTGTTGTCGTATAGATAAGTTTTGATATAAATATATACGTATGGCGAGTTTAAAAGTAACTTACAGGCACCGGTGCAAAATTTGATCACCAAACACATTAAGTTTAGTATGATTCAAGTAAAATTTGGTGCAAGGGGAAAAAATGGTTGCAAAAAACAAAATTGATTCACACGTAATCGGTGATAAAATCATACTCGATAGAAGATCTCCTCGTCCTATTGCTTCACGTAAAAAACGTACTTTACATCAGTTAACCGAGTACTTTCAATTCTTCAAAAGATAGATGGCGTGTAATGAACACTCAACTGACACTAAAGTTTCATGAAACAACATTTAGGTACCTTATTAATTTTTCTCTGCACGACCATTCACCCTTACATCCCACATAGGTTGAAGAAATGAAATGTGCTTTGCTTATATACTACGGCAAATATGGACATAATGTGTTTAGAATGGTATTATGTTTAGGCCATACAATGATGTATGAAGTGCGCATATAAAGTGAAAACGAACTTCGTACTAACCTTGTATGTGCCTAAATTTGTACAAGTTCTTAACTTTTTATTTATTGTAATTTCTTTTACTTTTCAAAGTCATATATCCCAGTTTGTGGTAACTAGTAATATTACGAGTTCAAAGGCCGAGCCAGAAAACTATCATTAACGAGCACAAAAAATGGGAATCAAAAAATTCGAATCCACAAGTTAACGTGTCACCCTCATGATGAACAATTGACATAACAAAAATATCAACGCTTGAATGTATTTACCATTGTTTGTAGTACGCAGATGATATACGACTTCTACGAGTATATATAACCAGCATTTTTGTAACTACGTTTGATTCTCATTGATAATGATGTTGTTCTTGAAGCAGTGATAAAACAACCACCTCTATATGATTTATATTTAACTAGCAATCTTGATGATTAAAATTTAAAAACTTAGACTAAATTCTTAAAGCTAGGCATATATGAAGTCACACAAAGGTATATATAAACTACGTTAACGTGTATTGTGATAAGATGATAAGATCACAAGTTGTCATTGGTGAATAGGAGATTAGCTTGTAATTAGTAGTTTCCTAATATAACTCTTGTTTAGGTTATATATGTATGCTATCATTGTATGTTATGATCAAATAATAAACACATTATTTTTCTCTCATACTTACATAAACAACACATCCTACTGTTTTCCTGGTCTCTTTAATTGAGGGCGAGCACCATTTGGTTTGAGTCACTTTATTGAAAATAGATTCAAAAGTCAATGTTACTTTGTAGTTATCCTACCTCACAACACCAACCATGATAAGATCTTAGACTGGCCGAGCACACCAGTTCGGTCGGCGATCGATTAAGACCATTCGGTCAGCGGTCGGCATTCATGTGGGAATCGGTCAACTTCGGTCGACCGGCTTTTTTTGTTTTGTTTTGGTCAAGTACACAATCGATTAACACAAACACAAAACAACAAAACTTCCCACTTTTTAACACAAAACAACAAAACTTTCCGGCCTTAGTGTGGTAAAAAGTCGTCTGTAGGTCGCCAGAAAAAGAAAGCTGATGTGACAAGCAAAATGAAACTGCTGAAGGTCTCTAGTGTGCCCAGTCTTAGAGCATCTTGAATGCTATGGACTTCATCACGTCCACAGCAGTGCCACGTCATGCCACATTAATATTTATAAACCATTAATTTCTATAAATTACTCACTTACTCTTATAAACTTCCGGACTCTAAAAATTGGCCTCACTTTCACATTTGTCACACATATATTTCTCTCTCCGATGTCCATGTGCATGGACTTCAGCTTATGCCCTCTCTATAAACCAAGCCAAACAATGGTGGTTTATACCTACGAACGCCACATAGGAACCAAGTCACTATAAACCTCTACTAGAGGCGCTCTTAATGGCTGTTTACGTATTCATATAAATACACGTGGGAGTTGGAACCGCGTGCAAAGCTTAAGCTTAAATACTTAAATGGTATATAATAGCCTACTAAAATTTTACGAAACATGTATTGACTGTATTAATTTTTTCTAGGAGAATATTACATCCCACATAGGTTGAAGAAATAAAATGTTCTTTGGTTATATACTACGACGCATATCAACAATACATGTTTAGAATAATACTATGTTCGCGATATGGTTAGTGAATAAAGTTCATATACAAAGCAAAAATTGAACTTTACTTCTAAGTTCATTGCGAGATTGGTAGAAGTTCTCAATTTTTTTATATTTATGTTAACTTTTTCTTTTATGAACACTTACTTCAAAATTTGATTTACAATATATTAGAGTACATATTTCTGAGTAAGTAGATAGTTGGTAATCGCTTTTGAAAGTAGACGATGTAGGTACCTATTTAAGAAAGATAATGGTCAATTCGATATAATCTAGTTAGTGACAAGTGGTAACATTATGAGTTGAGATTTGGGTTAATTATGGCAAAACGTACCATACTTGCCCAAAATATTAGTTTTGAGTAGTGAAAAAAAAAAAAAAAAATCTTATCTAAGCACTAATGTTGACACTTTTGTCTTTCTTTAAGTATTATAACAGTTTTACCCTTCTAAATTACATAAATGGTCCCTGTTGGTTTGCGAAAATTGCATCCACCGTCCTTAGTCTAAATTACATAAATGGTCCTTGTTAGTTTGCGAAAATTGCGTCCACCATCCTAATTCTCTTTCCAATTCTTTTTTTCGAAATTCTTATTTTTCTGATTTTTTTAAATTTTTTTTTTTTTTAATTTTATTTAAATAATTTCGAAAAAAAATTCATGAAATTTTCGAAAAAAATTCGGAAAAAAATATATTTTCGAAAAAAAATATATTTTTGGAAAATAAATAAATTTTTGGAAAGTAAATATTTTCGAAAAAATGAGTTTTTTTGGAAAAATATTTATTTTCGAAAAAAAAATTGGGGAAAATATTATTTTCGAAAAAAAAAATTGGAAAAAAAATAATTTTTGAAAAATGAAATATTTTCGAAAAAAAAATTTGGAAAAAAAATATTTTCGAAAAATTTGAAAAAAAAAATATTTTCGAAAAAAAAAATATTTTTGAAAAAAAAATATTTTCGAAATAAAAATATTTTTGAAAAAAAATATTTTTGAAAAAAAATATGTTCAAAAATAAAATATTTTCTAAAAATAAAAAAATATTTTCGAAAAAAAATATTTTCGAAAATAAAATATTTTCTAAAAATAAAAAAATATTTTCGAAAAAAAATTGGAAAAAAAATAGGGACGTTGGATGCAAATTACAAAAACTTAAGGGTAAAATGGTCTTTACAAAAAAAATCTTTGTCTTTATTACTCAAATAAAGACAAGAATGTCAACATTATTGCTCAGATAAGCTTTTTTTTTTGTTCGCTGCGCAAAAGTGATTTTTTTGACAAGTATAGTACGTTTTGAAAGAATTAACCCTTGAGATTTCACAGGTAGCAAATTGTGATGAACCTTCATATGCAAAGATCAGTAGAATCTGGTACTTTGCAAAACACTTGTCACGTTCTAAATTGAGTCAATAGACCTGTGCATACGTCCGAAGTTTATCTTTGAAGCATACCAATCAGCAATACGGGTTATCAAATTCTTTAAGGACTTGACGAAATGAATAGATTCTTTTCAACACGAACTACGCATATGATTATATGAATATAATGTAACGTTTTTTCATTAGTGTTTAGTCGATACAAGTTTTATACTCCCAACCCGTTACTTAATGAAATCCTTTTTCTAATCTTATCAAAGTTCCATTTTACAATATGCATGTACTACAATAAACAAGTGTTATAAATCGTTGAACAAATATCTTGGAGATCATTCGACTTATACACATTGTAGAGTGTATAGATATAAATTGCCACGACGGTAAATACTACAAAAAATGGTAAATACTTTCACATTTATCACACGAATATATTTCACTCTTTGAGGTCCATCTGCAAGAACTTCAACCTCTCCCATCTATAAAACAAACCAAACAATGAAGGTTTATACATACGAATGTCAGATTGGAGCCGAGTCGTCTTCCATTGGTGGTGCTCTTAATGGTTGTTTACTTATTTTGATAAATACACGTGGAAGTTGGAACCGCAAAGCTTGAGCTTAAATACTTAGATTGCTGGGTATCATGGCTTGCATACACACACACCATTCAACGTGGCACCAAGCCGGAATAAACCATTCGCCAATTACTTAGCTTGAGCCAAGAGACGACGCATTTTTATTTTATTTTATATATTTTTTTTAATAATTGGGTATGGTGGTTCTCAAAATGGTGTTTTGGCATGAGTTTTGTATGAGGGGGTTTTTGAGTATGTGAGTGAAAAGAGATGTTTTGATGAGTTGACATGATGTGACACTTAAAAGGAGTCATCTCTTAAGCCCCGACATCTGGAGCTTTTAAATGGTATATAATAGCTTACTAAAATTTTACGAAACATGTAGGGCCTTATTAACTTTTTCTAAGAGAAAAGTTAATAATATACATCCCACATAGGTAGAAGAAATGAAATGTTCTTCGGTTATATACTACTATGCATATTGATAATATGTGTTTAGAATAATATTATATTTCGCTATATGCTTAGTGAATGATGTTCATACAAAGCGAAAATTGAACTTCATCTACCGTAGCAATGGCGAAATTTGTAGAAGTTCTAAATTTTTTTATATTTATGTTAACTTTTTCTTTTCGTAACACTTGTTTCAAAATTTGATTTACAAATATTAAAGTACATATTTCTGAGTACCTAGATAATAATCACATTTGAAAGTTAGACCATGTAGGTACCCATTTAAAAAAGATAATAGTCAATATGATATATCCTGGTTAGTGAGAAGTGGTAACATTACGAGTCCAGATTTCACATGTAGCAATATTGTATTCTACCTTCATGAACAATTACGTATTATCTTTGAAGCATACCAATATCAGCAATACCAGTTATCAAATTCTTCAAGGACTTGACGAAATGAACATATCATTTTCAATAGGAACTACGCATATGATTATATTAACATACATGTAACATTTTTTCATTAGTGTTTGGTCGATACAAGTTTTATATTCCCAACCAGTTACTTAATGAAATCCGTTTTCCTTATCAAAGTTCCGTTTTATGAATCGATGAAATACACATTGTAGAGCATGTAAACTACATTGAATTAAAAAGAAGCTAAGTGCTGGGTCACTGAATTCCCAAACTCTCTTAAACTAGGATTTGAACATAAAATAACCTAAGTGTTTAACTACCTTTAACACAATCAAGTCACTGAGTGAACAGTCACTCAGTGAGTCATCTTCAGGATGCTTGGGACAAGCTTAAGAAGAAAAGCTTTCCATTCAGTGAGGCGGATTCTCAGTGATTGGCACCTAAGCCAAAGAAGAAGATGATGGATTCAGTGAGTGATGACAATAACTCACTGAATCCCAAGTTATTCCTCACTGAAGCAACAAAAGCTAAAGACTGAAGATTAATGACATGAAGCCTGAAGAATAGGCGGGATAAGGCGGGAAACGTTTGAAACTACATAGAGTGTCAGTATCTTGTAAAGTCAAACTTTCTCTGAATGGTGTGGGTTCAGTATGGTGTCATAACTGGACCTCAGAAAGATGCATTGTCCTATACCCAAAATAGACTTATGTAACAGAGACAAAATACGTAAGTATTTTGTCTCAACTAGGCTGATGTAATCTTTGTCTTTTTCACAACGGTTGTAAATTACTTGTGTATAAATAGGAGTCATAAGAGAGAGTAAAGGTTGCGGAGTTTGTGCACTTAATGCTTAGACATTCACAAACTAATCTTTACTCTCTCCAAATAGCAACCATCCCTAAGATAGCTTAGTGGGTCTTTTGTTGCTACTTAAGCATAGCTTAAGTTTAGTGAGGAGTAACACCATACCATACTTGTCATTTCAATCCCAAGTGTTGTTCCGCAAACACTTGGGTATAATTCTTTTGATTAATTTCTAATAAAGAGTTAAACGTTGAAAATCTTGTTTCTTATCTTTTAAGTTTTTAGTTATTAATCTTTGCATCATTATGCTATGTAACTTGGTTAGATTAACTCGATAGTTAACCATTAACCAAGTAAAAGGGACCAACAAGTGGTATCAGAGCCTCTGGTTTATAAAACTTTCAAAACAACAGAGTGCTCAAAAGTTTTTAAAATCAAGATCCTATCATGGCTGAAAATGATGTACCCCAACTAGTCGATAAAAAGGGAGGAAGCTATAATGCTACTGCTCCCCGACTTGAAGTTGGAAAATTCAACAAGTGGAAAAAGCGCATGCTTTGCTACTTAACTGGGATGGAACCTTATTACATCACTTTGATCAATGAGGGTCCATATGTCCCTAAAACAGCTGAAGGTTTAGTTAAACCTGAAGCTCAGTGGACCTCTGA
Source organism: Artemisia annua (assembly GCA_014162995.1). Taxonomy (NCBI): domain Eukaryota; kingdom Viridiplantae; phylum Streptophyta; class Magnoliopsida; order Asterales; family Asteraceae; genus Artemisia; species Artemisia annua. The sequence continues at coordinate 396,514 of LBNU01002880.1, read as the reverse complement.
TGAGAGAAGGGTGGTTAATCAAGACCAACGCCTGAAAAGCATCATTATATCCTGTCTTCCTGATGATATAATGGAATCAGTCATAAATTGTTCAACTGCAAAGCAGACTTGGACTGACTTGGTTCATAGCTATGAAGGCCCCTCAGATACCAAAGAGAACAGGATCATGGACCTGAAACTTGAATACAACACCTTCAGGGCCAAAGATTCTGAAAATCTCTCTGAGACCTATACCCGTTACAAAACCCTTCTAAATGAACTGACCAATGATGGTGTCACCTTGTCTAAGCATGAAATCAATGTTGGCTTTGTCAACTGTCTTCCTGAGAAGTGGTTAAACTTCTCTCAGGGCCTAAGAAATGCAAACCATCTTCAAAATCTTGAGCTAGCTGAGATATATGGGAAATTTCTCTATGAGGATAACTTAATCTCTAGGAGATACCCTAAAGCTCAAGAAGTCAAGAAGACCATGACTAGTCCACCCATATCAACTGCCTTTTATTCTAATGGTGTTGTGCAGGATTTCCAAGAAAACTCAGATGATGAGGCTGATGAAAGGAGTAGTGAGGAGTACTTAAATGATTTACAAATTGAATTTCAAGAAAGAGCACTCCTTGCAAACTCAAAACGTTTTATTAGTAGAAACAAACCTTTTTCAAAAGCCAAAGCAAGTGAAAACACTGAATGTTTTAAATGTGGAAAGAAGGGTCATTTTGCAAAAGAATGCTTCTCAAAAACAATCTCAGAACCCTCATACAAGTTTTCTGGAAACAGCTCCTCAGGAACAAAATTTCAACCTAAAATGTTTCAGTCCCCACAATACTTTCAAAACAATACTGAGAATGGTTCTCAAAAGGATTTTGAAGCTAAGTATAGAAAGGCAAAGGCAAAACTAGCACTTCTTGAGGCATCTCCCTCAATTCCTCAAGCACCTCAGGCCCCTAAATCCACTCAAGGGAAAAACAAAGGGCTGGTAGCTGAAACTTATGATTGGGATGAGGAAGAAGTATCCTCAGAAGATGAAGAAGTTCACGTCAGTGCACTGATGGCCTTGTCAGAAGACAACAAGCTTGCTGTGGGTAAAAGTAGTGCGAGGAATGGTGAATGGGTCAACATTACTATGAAAAAGGTAAATATCTTACTTTCTATGGATGATGACTCTGATTGGCAATCTTACTTGAATTATATCAATGTGGATCTTAAGTATGTAGAAGAGCAAAGATTAAATTTGTTTTCCAAATACAACAAACTTACTTTTGAATTAAACAAGTGTAGAGATGAACTTCTTTCTTTGAAGCAAACAAAACTTGAAAACATCACTCTTCAAATTCAAAACTCTGAGTTGGTTAAGCAAAATCATGCTCTTCAAGATGAACTTAAGAAAGAAAAGGATGTCATAGAAAGTTGGACCAAGAAAAATCCTAGACTTTATGAAACTGTGAGTCTCATTCCTAGTGCCAATAAGAAGATACTGGGAGAGGACCATCTCACTGAATCTTCCAGTGAGAAGAGGTTCTTGCCAGCTGGAATACCTTTTGAAAAGGAGATGGATCCCAAGTCAAAAGACTGGATTGAAAGACTCAGTCCTGATGGCAAAATGCCAAATTTTGACACTGGAAAGATCTTGCTACCTGAAAGTCAGGCCATTAAGGAGTTACTTGGTGTCACTGACGAACCCAGCAGTGCTGAGGAAGTCACTGAACCTGAAACAGTACCCCTTACTCCTCTGCCCCCATTGAAGGTTCTTCAGGGAGCTGAACCATGCTCTGAGATAGGAACTCTTGTCTACTCTCAACACTCTCCCAAGGAGAGGGTGGGTCTGGGCAGAACAATCCTGAAAAGGCCCTCTGAGCAAATTAGAGCAGACCCAACTCCCACTGAAACCTCTACACCCCTCACCTCCACTAAGGTCACACCAAACGATACTGACTCTAAAGTTGATCAGTTGACTGAACTTGTTAGGAAGCTGAGTGAAAAACTGGAATCCTCGGGAAAACAACAACCACCACCTGAAAAGGAAATAACTCCAGCTTCCTCAAGTACATCCAGACCTAAGCCCACTAAGAAACCACTGAAAAGATGTGAGTTATGCAACTACACTAATCACAGCACTGACAATTGTTATAGAATCCTATTCTGCATGATTTGCAATCTTGAAGATCATAGGACTTCTGATCACATAACTTATGTCACACAAGCAAACTACAAAGCTCAGGCTCATAAGTATGCTTCACCATCAAAACAATCCCTGAAACCCAAGACCAAGCCCTTCAAACCATGTACACACTGTGGATTCAGTGACCATCACCCTGTTGATTGTCTCATGTATCCTTGTTGTGACATTTGTGGTGACCCTTCCCATGACACATCAGGACATGACAATATCATTAAAAACAGAAGAGGACTGAAAACAAATGTCTCTCAGTCATCTGAATCTAAGTGTGAAGTTTGCAAGAGCAATGTTCACTCCACCACTGATCACAAGTCCATAAGTGAATTTAAGAAATCCTTAAGACCCAAGCCCGCTAAGAAGTGGGTCAATAAGCAAAACTAACCATGCTCACTGTTTGTGCAGAAACATGCCAGGAACCCTGTTTGGCATCTTGACAGTGGATGCTCAAGAAGTATGACTGGTGTGAAGCAGTATCTGCACAAATACGTAGAAGAACCAGGGCCCAAAGTAGTATTTGGTGATAACTCATCAGCTCCCACTGAAGGCTATGGCTCAGTAAACTGCAATGGTATAGTTTTTACAAGGATAGCTTATGTAAATGGACTCAAGTACAACCTGATCAGTGTCAGCCAACTATGTGATGCAAAATACATAGTCCAATTTGATGATAGGAGAGGAACCATCTTTAATGCCAACAAAGAAGTTGTGTTGATTGCCCCAAGAAGAGATGATGTATATGTTCTAGACATGTCCACACTCACTCAGAATGGAACCTGTCTTTTCACTAAAGCAAGTGAGACAATCAACTGGCTATGGCATAAAAGACTCTCTCATCTGAACTTCAAACACATTAACAACCTTGCCAAACAGAACAAAGTTCTTGGCCTGCCCTCACTGGTATTTTCTAAAGACAAACCATGCTCAGCATGTGAGAAGGGAAAACACCACAGGGCCTCCTTCAAAACAAAACAAAACTTCTCTATCAAGAGTTGCCTTCATCTCCTTCACATGGACCTCTTTGGACCTGTCAGTCCAATGTCTATTCACCATGAGAAGTACACTCTGGTTATTGTGGATGAGTACTCAAGATACACATGGGTTTACTTCCTGAGCAAAAAGAGTCAGGCAGCTGATACCATTATGTCCTTTGTCAGGAACATAGAAAATCAAAATGATGTCAAGGTAAAACAAATTAGAACTGACAATGGGACTGAATTCAAAAATCAGGATCTTGAGTGTTTTTGTGATGAGAAAGGAATCTCACAAAATTTTTCTTCTCCCTACACTCCTGAACAAAATGGAGTAGCTGAAAGAAAAAATAGAACACTTATTGAGGCAGCAAGAACTATGCTTAATGGATCAGTCCTCTCAAAGCATTTCTGGACTGAAGCAGTCAAAACAGCTTGCTACACTCAAAATAGGTCCATCATTGTTAAAAGACACAACAAAACACCCTATGAAATATTCAAGGGAAGAATCCCTGACATCAGCTATTTTCATGTGTTTGGGTGTCCTGTGTTTATTCATAATCACAAGGACCACTTAGGCAAATTTGATGCCAAAGCTGATGATGGATACTTCTTAGGTTACTCACTTGTCTCCAAAGCCTTCAGAGTGTATAACACAAGGAGACAACAAACTGAAGAAACCTATCACATTACCTTTGATGAGAGTACTGAGACTCTTCAGTTCTCAAGCTCCTCAGTGGATGAGATTGGGATTGATGATTCAGGCAGATATCCTCCTGATGAATATCAATCTGAAAATAATCCCTCCACTCAATATCAAGTTGATGCTGATTTTTCATATTACATCCTCCCTCACAACCTTCCTCAACCAACCATCAGTGAGTTTGTTGAAGCCCAACAAGTTCCAAATGAGACAACTCATCCTGAACCTAATATTCAGGAACCTGTTGAAGGCAATGCTCAAATTGAACTCACTGAAAATCAAACCCTTGATGAGCCTCAAGATCCCATACCTCCACCATTTCAGGCATCAACAAGCTCAAACTCATATCCTAGACCTCAAGAAAAATGGTCTAGACATCAACATATAGAGCTTGTCAACATTGTTGGTGAACCTGTATTTGAGGGAATGCTCACCAGGAGAATGGCTGCCAAACTCACTGCGGCCACAGCCAATGAGTGCCTATATGTTGCCTTCATATCCACCATTGAACCCAAAAGTGTCAAAGAAGCCATGAAACACCCAAGTTGGGTTTATGCCATGCATGAGGAGCTGGAACAGTTCGATAAAAATGATGTTATGACCTTAGTTGAGTGTCCTCAGGGTGTTATGGTAATTGGCATGAAGTGGGTATTCAAAAACAAGACTGATGAAAATGGCACAGTCATCAAGAACAAAGCAAGGCTAGTTGCAAAAGGTTACAACCAACAGGAAGGTATTGATTATGAAGAAACATTTGCCCCTGTTGCCAGAATGGAAGCTATCAGAATCTTCCTAGCCTATGCCACATACATGAACTTCAAAGTATATCAAATGGATGTCAAAAGTGCATTCCTGAATGGTAAACTTAAAGAGGAAGTTTATGTTCAACAACCCCCTGGATTTGAAAGCCATGAGTTCCCAAACCATGTTTGCAAGCTTGACAAAGCCCTTTATGGACTGAAGCAAGCTCCAAGGGCATGGTATGAAACTCTATCAGCCTTCCTGATTCAAAACAAATTTGTCAGAGGAAAGATTGATAACACCTTGTTCATATATAGAACAAAGGAAGATGTTATTTTAGTCCAAGTGTATGTGGATGATATCATTTTTGGCTCAACAAGTTATAAACTATGTAAACAGTTTGAGAAACTTATGACAAAGCAATTTGAAATGAGCATGATGGGAGAACTCACATATTTTCTTGGACTTCAAATCAGACAGACTGATTCAGGAATCTCCATCAGTCAAGAAAAGTACATCACTAACACACTGAAGAAATATGACCTCAGTGACTGTGCCTCTGTCAAAACACCAATGGTTCCTCCAAACAACCTTGGTCCTGATCTCACTGGAAAATCAGTAAATCAAACCATGTTCAGAGGAATGATAGGGTCACTGATGTACCTCCTTGCCACAAGGCCTGATATTCAATTTGCAGTATGTCTGTGTGCACGCTACCAATCAGATCCTAAAGAATCACATCTCACTGCTGTGAAAAGGATCCTGAGATATCTTAAAGGGACTCCAAACCTTGGTTTGTATTATCCTAAGTGCTCAGGATTTGACCTTAAAGGATACACTGACTCTGACTACGCAGGCTGCAACATGGATAGAAAAAGTACATCAGGGTCCTGTCAATTCCTTGGAGGAAAACTTGTTTGTTGGAGCACAAAGAAACAGCTATCAGTGGCCATGTCTTCAGCTGAGGCTGAGTATGTGGCCGCAGCTGGATGTTGTGCAAATGTGTTATGGATGAAGAGTCAACTCAGTGACTATGGTATACATTACAAAAGTGTACCCATCTTCTGTGACAACACAAGTGCAATTGCCATTTCTAATAACCCAGTGCTCCACCAAAGAACCAAACATATTGATATCAGATACCATTTCATCAGGGACCATATCATGAATGGAGAAATTGAACTACATTTCATCCCCACTGAGTATCAGTTAGCTGATATCTTCACAAAACCCCTGGATGAACCCACTTTCACTAGACTAAAAGCTGAATTGGGCATGTTGGATATTGATAGTCAGGTCACTGATGAAAATATCCAGCCTGATGAAGACTCTCTCTAAGGTCCCTGAGAAACACCAACCCTCAGTGAGAAATGTTACCCCACTCACTGAATCTTCCATTCCACACCTAACATACTGAACGAATTGTCGTTCAGGGGGCCTCAGGACACTCAAGGGACATTAAATGTCTAACTAAATGCTCTATGCACTTAGTTAGTAAATGTCCTAGGTTGGTAACTGGATTTACATTTAATATAGGAATATATGTTACTTGTACCTTCTGGCATCCACATCTTGGGCCCCCACATAATCCTCCCATTACCCACTTGGCATTTAATGCCACACTGATAAAGTATAAGCGTGCAACTGTTCATCTTGACAGTTGCGAAAAACGAGGGGAGTGGAAAGGTGGGAGTTAATGCGGATGTCAAAAAATTCAAAATTACAGTTTTACATCACCTTTGACATCCACACTCCCTCAAACCCTAAATCTTTCCTATAAATAACCCCCTCACAAAACACACACACACATGCTTTCAAAACTATCAAAACTCTTGCAAAATTTTTCTGTGAATCTGTGTGTGTTCGCTTTACTATAACCAAAACCTTTTCCGACCAACTTCCGACCAAATTTTTTAAAAAAAATGGCTTCTTCTCAAGTAATTCCATACGCACCTAATGTGGGATTCCAGATTGAGGTTGTGGACTTGACCAAAAACAATGTGGTAGGAAACTTTGCTTATCCTGAGGGATTTCCCGTCTACAAAGACGTGGTTAAATATTTACAAAACTGTTTCCTATCCACTGCTTTTACAAAAACACCGTCTGTGATTTACCCTGACTATCTAAGGGAATTTTGGTGTACTGCTGTGGTGGATAAGCCCACTGAGCCTAAGAAAGCTACCATTACGTTCACACTGAACAATGGGAAGAAACACCTATCCCTGACCTATCAGTCCTTTGTCAAAGCCACTGGCCTTGACTACTCACAGACCTTTGAATCCCATCCTACTGAGGATGAGGTAAAAGCTGAACTGCTAACTCTGGGGCCATATGATAAATTCCACCCTGAAGTGGCTCCAGGGACCCTTTTGTCAAAAGCCCCAATTTTAAAGGCTTGGTTCCCAGCCCCATGGAGAATCCTGATGACGTTTGTCATTCAGGTCCTTGGGGGGAACAAATCCTCTACGGAACAATTGAATGCTACTCAAGCAATGATAGTATTCAGTCTCCTCGAGGGTAGAAAAATAGATATTGGAGAAATTATCTTCAAAGACCTCATAACAAAACTGACCACAGGAAAATCTAGGCAAAGACTTATGTCCTATCCTAGGTTCATTTCCTGTGTGATTCAGGAACTACTAGGGTCAACCTATGAGAGGCCTGAGGTTCTGGGATTCGCACCGGAAGTACTCCATAAGGCAAACTACTCAAGGGATCCTACTGAGGCCACACCCATCGCCCTAACAACTTATATGTTGGCAACTATTCAGGGTGATAACAAAATTTCACCACTCCCTTCTCCAACTAAGAAGGAAAAGAAGGGACCAGGGTCCAAGAA
>LBNU01002880.1:258625-387602 GCA_014162995.1 Artemisia annua | reverse complement strand
CAAAAAATAAAAGAAAACAAACAATCAAAAAAAAATGTCACCCAACATGCAAGCAATCGTCATACTCCCAACAAACAACACTAATATATATATAGGGAAGGAATCAAATAAGAAAAAAAAACTAAAATAAGAAGAATAAGAAGGATTTCTAACCACACATTTCAAATAAGGGGGAGATTTTTAAGGAGGAGATGCATCTATTTTTGTAGGTGCATCTGAAATGTGTGATTATTGTTTCTTCTTACCCTTCTTATTTTTATTTTTCTTCCTATTTGATATAGACACACACACGGAGTAAATGAAAACAAACAATCAAAAAAATAATAATAAATAAAAATAAAATTAAAAAAAGACACCCAACATGCAAGCAATCGTCATATTCCCAACAAACAACACAATAAAAAAATAATAAAATAAAAAAATAAAAAAAATAAAAATAAACATAAATAGAAGGACACCCATCACAATCGGAGCTTCAAATATCAACCTTTCAAACTAAAAGTAAACAACTAAACTTTAAAAAAATAAATAACATGACATAACATGACCTCAAAAACATAACAAAAATAAGTATTTTTTAAATTAAGAAATGATTTGGATGCCTAAAAATATGACTAATTGTGTGCCTAAATTGATGTGGCAATGGTTTATTGGTTTGAGTAAAATCGGGTCCCTCTCCAGTCACTAATAATATGATGCCCCATAGATTAGGCATACTATTAGCCATGACAATCAATGCTCAATATTAATTCCTTTCAATTCTTAACAAATACAATTAGCAAATAGATTAGGTTAGGCTCAAGCCCGTGTGTGAGTTTAAGGTTCATTAGGGTTTCGTTTGTATTTCATGTATTCTCTATATATTGTAGTTGAATAATACATCATACCTACGGGGTTTCAATCATTCAACAAAATCACCGTGTTTTTTTTGGGAGATGATTTGCACACTTCATAAAGTGATTGGGACACTCTAATTAATTGTATTTTGACATTTCTACCCTCACAGTTACCTTTATATTTTCACTCATGTGAGGGTATAAATATCTAAACACTATTAATTAGAGTGTCCCAATCATTTTATAGAGTGTGCAAATCACCTCCCTTTTTTTTAATCTTCCATCTTTGATCTCTTGTGATTTAAGATAGTGAGCATTTGGTTTAATTCTAGTCTTCCAAAGCATTCTCCCTTTTCTTTTACATTGTCAATTTGTCATTAATTTACCCCTTCCTTTTCTCTGTTCCTTTTCGTGTATCCTAGCAGTTAGGGGTGTCAGTAGGGTCGGGTTGACCCGACTCGAACCCGAACCCGATAAGTCTTATCTTGTCGGGTTAAATCGGGTTGATTGTTTTGAACCAAACCCGATAACCCGATAGTTTCATCGGGTCGGGTTCGGGTTGAATTATTTATCTTATCGGGTTATCGGGTCAACCCGATAAGACCCGAAAGATATTGTTTAGCTTTTTTTTCAATACAAATTTACGTAGGTAAGTGTTCTCTTTTCCATGCCACTATTGATTTTTTTCATGCTACAACTTTTACTACCTGCTTCTATTATTTTTGGATTCTAATTTTCAAATTACATCAGAAGCATTGATCCTATTTATTTATTAGTTTTCAATCTTGATAAATTAACATTATTCTAACCAGAAGATACTAATACTTCATACATAAAGAAAACTAATATAATATAGACACTATTATACTCGTAATACAATAGACTCTCTAAATGAAAGACGGTGTAGAACCCCTCATCATATACAGATTATATAATAAGCAGAGAATAAGACATTTCAAAATGACAAAGTCTCAAAATGACACAAGTATTTTAGTTAAATGTCAACGACAAATGTTTAAGCTCAAATATTTTTTTGTCAAATTTTATAAGCCAACTCGATTAACCCGAATCACCCGACCCGACAACACCCTACCAGATTTTAACCCGAACCCGATAACCCGACTCCTTATCGGGTCAGGTTGCGGGTTAGTTTTTTCCAAACCAAAACCAAACTCACCCGACCCGACAAGACCAGATAACACCCCTACTAGCAGTCAACAAGCTAAACCCTCCCAAAGGAAAAGGAAAAGAATAGGCACTGAAGTAGAGATCAAGGTTCCTGGACTTGAATGCGACAGAAGCCTTCCTGAAGGGATTACATTTGTCAACAATACAGTTCTTGAACTACCTGAAAGAGGTCTATGCTTCGTTGATGAATTTGGGAACCCCTTTTTTCAAAGATGGTCAGATATTGATAAGGCCGGGGTTAAGGCGATGCTTATGTACTTCATGATGGCTTCTCCAATCAAAACAGCTACAAATGTAAGGTTCTGCATAGACCTGAAAACAAAGATTGAAGAGCATCCTGAAAAACATGTACTGAGATCCAAAAGAGCTAAGCTTGAGGCACTTGGCTACCACCTCAACATCTGAAGCTGCAACACCTTCCATCCTTGTATTTTTTGTATTTTGTTAGGAACTGTAATAGCTATCAATGAACAATGATGTTTTGTTTTATCAGTGTCCTCTCAAATTACATTTAACACTTAGGCTATTTGTATATCGAAATAGGGGGAGATTGTTGGGTCACTGAATTCCTAAACTCTCTTAAACTAGGATTTGAACATAAAATAACCTAAGTGTTTAACTACCTTTAACAAAATCAAGTCACTGAGTGAAGAGTCACTCAGTGAGTCATCTTCAGGATGCTTAGGACAAGCTTAAGAAGAAAAGCTTTCCATTCAGTGAGGCGGATTCTCAGTGATTGGCACCTAAGCCAAAGAAGAAGGTGATGGATTCAGTGAGTGTCGACAATAACTCACTGAATCCCAAGTTACTCCTCACTGAAGCAACAAAAGCTAAAGACTGAAGATTAAAGACATGAAGCCTGAAGAATAGGCGGGACAAGGCAGGAAACGTTTGAAATTACAAAGAGTGTCAGTATCCTTGTAAAGTCAAACTTTCCCTGAATGGTGTGGGTTCAGGATGGTGTCATATCTGAACCTCAGAAAGTTGCATTGTCCTATACCCAAAATAGACTTATGTAATAGAGACAAAATACGTAAGTATTTTGTCTCAACTAGGCTGATGTAATCTTTGTCTTTTTCACAACGGTTGTAATATACTTGTGTATAAATAGGAGTCATTGGAGAGAGTAACGGTTGCGGAGTTTGTGCACTTAATGCTTAGACATTCACAAACTAATCTTTACTCTCTCCAAATAGCAACCATCCCTAAGATAGCTTAGTGGGTCTTTTGATGCTACTTAAGCATAGCTTAAGTTTAGTGAGGAGTAACACCATACCATACTTGTCATTTCAATCCCAAGTGTTGTTCCGCAAACACTTGNACGGGGTTTCAATCATTCAACAAATACTGATAAAACACTAAAATCCCAACAAACAGCTCACTTATTTTTCGGTAAAATTCTAAAAAGTAATTTCTTTAACCAACCTGAAATCAACAAACAAAAGATTCACAACTCCGCTAGTTGCAAAAACCAAACGAAACCACTATGCAGCAAGTGAACAAAAACATCAATTTACAAAAAATGGAAATCTAAAATCTTGAGAAATCTGTAGGAGAAAACTTGGAGAAGACTATGTGGATAGAAGATTTGAGAGAAATATGTGGGTAAAAATTTAGCGGGAAAAGATAGATAATGGGGTGGTGGCATCGGGAAAAGCATCGGCTCGGCAAAAAAAAAACAAAAAAACAAAAAAGCTCCACTCAGAGCACCGGCTAATGAACAGTAAACCCCATTTTGGCTCACCTTACATGTTCCAGGAAGACTTAGGATCAAATGAGAAGAAAACTTAAAATGAGAAGAATGAGAAATAACTATAGCTACACATTAGAAATGCATTGACTTGAATTAGATGCATCTCTACTCTTTTAGATGCACCATAATATATTTTCTAGCAAAAAATTAGATGCATATACATATATTAGATGCATTTCATCAAGTTAGGTGAATTTTATGTATTTTTCGTCCACTGCTGTCAAATTTGTTGCTAGTACTACTTTGCATCGTTTTCACTTCAAAATCACTTTCGAAACTAATTGGGACGCATCTAAATGAATAGAGATGCATCTAATTCAACTCGATACATCTCAAATGTGTGGTTATAGCTATTTCTCATCCTTCTCATTTTAAGTTTTCTTCTCACTAGATCCTTACTCATACGGTTTTTTAGACACTTTAATTATCGTAAATGTATATATGTATGCCAAAAGTTCTTTATAGATCCAACTTTTACCATAGAACCCATCAAACAATCTTAGCCACTCATTTTTTTTTATCAAAATAAAAAAATAAACTTCCACCCTTTTTTTAAAACTTAAATATTTCGCAAACCGTAAATCGTTAAGCTACAAAAAAAAAATACCATCGCGACGAGAAATAAATTATCTTTCTATAGACATGCATTGTTATATACTTTCGACGAACTTTTTTTTCGATGAACTTTATTTTTTTCGCCCAGAAAAATCATATATGATTCGTAAGAATCATATATGATTCGATTTTAACAAATCATATATGATTTTACAAATCATATATGATTCGTAAGAATCGAATCATATATGATTTTTTACGAATCATATATGATTTTTACGAATCATATATTCTTTCTGGGCGGAAATTAAAAAAAAAAAAAAAAAAAAAAAAAAAAAAAAAAAAAAAAAAAAGTTCGTCGAAAAAAAAATTCGTCGAAAGTATATAACAATGCATATCTATTGAAAGATCATTTAATTCTCGTCGCGATGGTATTTTTTTTGTAGCTTGAAGATTTACCGTTTGCAAGATATATTGTTTTGAAAAAAAACGTGGAAAATATAAATGGGTGGCTATGATTGGTTGATAGGTTTTATGGCATGTATGGGTTCTTCATGGATCTCAACTCATATATGTATAATGTGAATTTTTATATGTGGTCAACAGCCAACAAGAATTTTGTCACCATATCTGTATATTACGTATAAAAAATTGCGTTTGTTTAAAACTTAAAAACTTCAAAAATAAGTAATGATGTTTGACTAAAATATCTTTAATTACAAAAGTCAACACAGTCTATTAAATATCTAAATATTTAATTATAATTTAAACGTTAACTTTCTTCGCTTTTAGAGTTTCACTTACTCCACATTTATATAGACATAAATAAAAATTACACATAACAAATTGATATTATTATACATCATCGTCTGTATATGCGAGTAAACATATAGTTGAATTAAATCTTCACTTGTTGGTTGTTCATTATTTAATTTTGTTTGCTTCACAAAAAATATATAATTACAATTGTTTCAACTCGGGATTTGGAGGTGGGAATGGGATTGGGTGAGGGAACCTAGGGGAGGGCGTGTGGGGACTTGGCAGAACTTATGGAGTTACTTTATAACGTTAATCTGAATCGTGATTGTAGGGATTCGTGGCATTGGAATCTTGCTAAAGATGGTAAATTCAAGGTCAAAGATTTATCCCAAATGGTGGATGATGCGAGTCTTCAAGTGGTAGGTTCAAATCAAGAGACGGTATGGAACAAACCCGTGCCAAAGAAAGTGAATATCTTTATTTGGAGAGCTCTCAACGGGAGAATTCCGGTTCGTGTGGAGCTCAATAAAAGAGGCATTGACTTAGACTCTGTTTTTATGTCCTTGTTGTGGAGATAATGTGGAAACATATGATCATATTCTAGTAAATTGTAACGTGGCGATGAGTGTATGGGAAAAGATTTTTGGTTGGTGGAGTAGAGGTGCGGTAAATGCTGTTTCTTGCAGTGATATGTTGCAACATGGTGGGTCTGGTTCTAATTTGTGGCAACTAGTAACATGGGTGACCGCGTATATGATATGGAAAGAACGTAATTCTCATGTCTTTAGAATGAAAATGGCAAGCATCAATAAAATTGTCCAAGAAATTCAACTTAAAAGCTTTGATTAGATATTAAGAAGGTCGAAGAACGTAGCGTTTTCATGGCAAAATTAGTTTTGTGACCCGTCGAGATGCAAAGTTTCAACTTGATTTTTGGCTCAACGCTTTCTATGGGTGTTTAGGGATGGCAAAAAAACCCGAACCCGACGGGGAAACCCGAAAACCGAACTAATTGGAGCGGGGCAGGGCATGCTAATCGGGTTAGAGGGCGGGTTTGGGGATTAAACGGGGATTTTAATCGGGTTTGGGGCGGGAAGCGGGGTATCCTCGCCCCACCCCGCCCCGCCCACCTGATTAATATATACACATATACAAATATATCTATACTTATATAGTATTTGGTTAGTATTTACGTAATAAAAAAATATTACTCTAATATTGTTAGTTTTTTTATATTTGTAAAAATGCAAAGTTGTGATTATAGAAACTCGTTTAGTGTCATATTTTTTTGTTTTTAATTTTTGACGGTATAATTTATCATTATTTATGCATAATACTATTGTTGAAAACTTAATATAGCTTGTTTGTAATTGATTGTTAATAGGTTCGTTATTGCTAACGGTCTAAAAATAACAATAAATGTGAAATGGTGCGATTTTGGTCGAGAATTGCACCCAAAGAGGACCCCCGATAAGATCCCCGATTAATACGGGGCGGGTTTGGGGGACAATCACGCCCCCAACGAGGCGCCCCGATTAGATCCCCGATGGGGATTGGGGCGGGTTTGGGAAGAACTTTGGTAATCGGGTTTGGGGATGGGGATGGCCGCCCCGCCCCAAACCCGCCCCGTTGCCATCCTTAGGTGTTTGGCTGCTGAGCTCAGGTTTTGGTGTACTGCTGCAAATGGTTGTGTGATGTGTTTTGGTGTGTTCTGTACAACTGGTGTCTGTAAATACAAGTGGTATACAGATCTTAACTCGAATAAAGATTGTTGGCTTGGTAGCAAGTGGGAATTGGTGACTTTTACTTCATATGAGAATTTTATATTTCCATGTGGGTATTGGTTGGCTTATGTCAGTGTTTGGTTTTCATTTTTATTCTCTATAATCCATGAGGTAGCTTATAGTTTGAGGATATTGTGATAGTTTCTATATTTGTCAATGTTGCAAAAAATTGTAAGCCGGTAGTGAGGCAGTTGAAGACCTTGTAGCAATTAATAACCGACTACAAGGCCGATTACATTGTAAAATCAACAAGGTGAAAGGCTGTGCACCTTGTAATCGCCGATTACAAGGCCGATTTGACCGATTTTTGCAACATTGATATTTGTTTCTATTTTGTCTTTTGGGTCTCATCCTCGTTTAATTAACTTCTTAATTGAGGTGGGATGCCTTATTTTGTAGCTTTTCTCCTGTGGTTCTTAATATATTGTTGCCTTCAAAAAAAAAAAAAAAATTGTTTCAACTCAACAAAAGTTAAGTAAACAACGACCAACATAATGAAATCGCTTTTAACCCTTTCTTTACCCATCTACAAACGTGTAACTAGTGAGTTTTGAGGCTCAAAATTTCATGAGTAGGTTACGTGTGTTACAACTTGATCATTTAATGGTACCTTATCATTATGGGATATTTTTATTTTTTAGTTAACTAGAAGGGTACCCGCGCAATGTGGCGGCAGGTATTCGGTGACTATTTTTGTGACGAGCAAATGTTTTCATTTTAAAACTTTTTTATTTAGCATGTCTTAAATACTTTATAGTGTAGTAGATATATGTTTTTCAAAAGTAAAACGTCTAAATTATTAATAGTGTTTTCAAAATTTAGCATTAAATTGGTGGTTATAAGTTTAGTGGGCTTTTCTTATGAACAATTATATTAAAATATATCATTATTGGTGTGGTTACTATATGATTTAAATGAGACTTAAATTTTTAAATTTTACATCTTTTCCTTTTATAATAATTTTTTTTTCTTGAAATTTTAAGACTTCTTTACTTTTATACTAAGACCCAAATTGGTTTAAACGAGACTTAAATTTTTAAATTACATTTATTTTCTAATTTTCCTTTTATAATAATTATTTTTGTTTTGAAATTTTAAGACTTATTTTACTTTTATACTAAGACCCAAATGCTTTATAGTGTGATAATGTTGTAGCTTTTTTTATTCTTTTATAAACCATGAGTTTTTCTTTATATTAAGATTTTGTAATTGAATTTTAATGTATATTAGTAACTCTTTTTAAGTTTTATATGTTACAAGTATTGGTACGGTGGTTACACATTATTTCTCATTAAACCACTTATTTGATCATTAATAAAGTTGGCCACCAAGGATAACCTTGGGGAAGTATCTTTGGAGAGGTCTCGGGTTCGAGTATCACCATGGACCTTCAGGGGCCCTAAAAAATAGAAGCAGGAGTGAGGTTTATCCCCTAAGGNAAAAAAAAAAAAAAAAAAAAAAAAAAAAAAAAAAAAAAAAAAAAAAAAAAAAAAAAAAAAAAAAAAAGATAGATAGTTATATCTTTTGAGGTTTCAAGTATTGATCATGTTTTGAAATCCTTCCATAACAAGAAATATTTTTGGTCTTATTTTTTTAAGTGTTCTATAATTAGAATATCC
This sequence comes from Artemisia annua, assembly GCA_014162995.1. Taxonomy (NCBI): domain Eukaryota; kingdom Viridiplantae; phylum Streptophyta; class Magnoliopsida; order Asterales; family Asteraceae; genus Artemisia; species Artemisia annua. The sequence continues at coordinate 379,108 of LBNU01002880.1, read as the reverse complement.
TAAATGCATTATATAGTAGTATAGTTATAGATAACACTTGGCCATTATGTGCATGCAAGTGGCGGTGTTATTCCTACACTTCATTGTATCATTTGCACCCGTACACTTCATTGTATTATTTGCACCCCTGATGTGATTAATATTTTAGTTTTGTACTTTTGTATTTTCTTTTCTTTTTTTTGAAAATAATACGGTTGTCTAATCAAATACGATTGGTACTTTATCACAACTTAATAGGCCATTATGTGCACGTCATTGGTGGTGTTATTCATACACTCCATCGTATTATTTGCACACCTTAAGTGATAAATATTTTAGTTTTGTACTTTTGTATTTTTCATATATCATTTTTAAAAAATAATACGGTTGTCTAATCAAATACAGTTGGTACACTTTATCACCACTTGGCCATTATGTGTACGCCATTGGCGGTGTTATTCGTACACTCCATCGTATTATTTGCACCCATGACGTGATAAATACTTTATTTATGTACTTTTGTATTTTGTGTGTCTATATATTTTATTTTATTTTTTTGAAAATAATACGATTGGTTAGTATACATGGGGCTACGGGCATTTACACTCATACTTTCTGTCTATATAAATGAACAAGCAAAGATAGAAATAAGTAGGTATAAGAGAAGAACCACCATGCATTCTACGATGATGTGTTCTTCACGTCACCTGGTGATATTGTTGTTGTTGTTATGTAATGTTAGTAGTTTGTATAGTAATGGATGCTATACGTCCATCATCAGCTTTGGTGACTCACTTGCTGATACAGGTAACTTAAAACAACTTGCTTCCATTTCTGGTCGAGATATTCCGTTTTTTCGTCCGCCCTATGGAGAATCCTTGCCTGATAAATCCACTGGTCGATTATCCAATGGCCGCCTTATTATCGATTTCTTAGGTAAGTTATTTGATCTAGATTGGTCACTGTATATAATATTGTAGTATACATTAGTGAGTTTTGATGTAATAGAGTAGAACGTTTAGTTTTTAAATTAGATACGTCGATAATTGATAACGCTGACCGGCTTGTCCCTACGACAATATGCAAGACAGTTTCCTGACTTAGTGGGGAAACATGGCCATGTTTAAGATGTACATCCTCAAATCTGGAACCAAGTTATGTGCCACAAGGCTAGTTGTAGCCTACTTAGTCTCGGGTGATATTTTCGAGGATCTGATCCCCAATATTGCAAACATTACTTGAGATCTTCAACTCATTATACAACCTAATCTTTCAATGTTAAAAAGCCTTTTATCTAAATCTCAATCTATTTCAATACTCACATGCTTTTTAGATATAATTCTAATTTTGTTTGAATTTAGATATAATTCTAATTTTGTTGTTTGTTACAAACTGTTCTGGCTTCTAAATGTATAGGAAACTGTTGACGAGATGCATGTGTGACATTTACATATCATTTCGTTAATGTGACACACAAATAAATGTCAAGATCAGTAAAATGTAGACGAGTACATGTGTAAATTATAAAGCTAAGTGTGCAAAGCGAACCGCTATCTGTTTTTTAGATTCAAATTTGATTCTAGTAAAAAAAGATTAACTATACTGTATTCTAGTTTTAAACAATGCATTAGTTAAGGAGTAGGTATTTCTCGTAAAAGACTTCACTTTTATCTTGGTTTTTGTAGCTGAGAGTCTGGGATTGCCATTCGTACCACCATATTTGACTGACAATACTGTGGCATTTAGACAAGGAGTAAACTATGCTGTGGCAGGTGCAACAGCATTGAATTCACAAATTCTTGAAGCAAGAGGGATTGTGAATCCTGCGACAAATGCTTCTTTGGAAGTTCAGTTGGAATGGTTTAAACAATCATTGCCTTCTATTTGTGGCAAAGTTTCAGGTAACTTCGTGTTCGCATATGCTTCCACAAGAATACAATTGCAGTTATACGAGTTTCATGCATAATTATGATGCTAACAGTATTTAGTGAGTCTCGGTTCTATTGTGGGCAGATTGTAGAAAGTTTATTCGAAGTTCTTTGATCCTAGTGGGAGAGATTGGAGGAAATGATTTCAATTACCCAATATTATTACAAGGAAAAAAAGTTGATGAGTTAGAATCATTAGTTCCTCTTGTTATTGATACCATCATCTCAGCAGTCAATGTAAGAAGCTACTCAAACCATAAACAACGCGTTTTAAACATCAAGTGTAAATTAAACTATCACTACCAAAACCTATATCATACATATTCTTTAGAATTGCATCAATCATCGAAAAAGATGTCTCTTTCAGGACATAATACTTCAGCTTCACTATTTTATGTACAGGTGTTGATTGCAAAGGGGGCTCAGACACTAGTTGTTCCAGGAAACTTTCCAATTGGATGCTTACCATCATTTTTGACAGTATATAATTCTGAGAATGAAGTGTATGATCCCACAACTGGTTGCCTTGTTCGGTTAAATGAGTTTGCTGAACATTACAATGAACTCCTGATAACTAAACTAAACCGAATTCGCCAGCTTCATCCTAAAGTCAACGTCATCTATGCGGACTATTACAACGCTGCCCTGCAGATCTACAGATCTCCTAATAAATTTGGTAGGTACCGTGTTAAGATGTTATAATATGATTTATTACGCGCAACTACTTTCTGATAAAGGGTCTTTATTACAGTGGGCAATCTCAACTCATTTACCTAAAAAAATCCATATCTTTGACGGGTTTAATGAGTCATGCCAAAAGATTTAACTGAAAAGGGAACATGCCAAATGGGTCGAAACGGTCATTTGGGTTGAAAGTCATCTAAATTGGTTTATTAGGTTCGAACATGAGACCTCTAGTAAGGACATCAAGGTTCTTGACCAGTAGGCTACCTTAGTGTTTGTTAACACTTAAAACTGTCCCTTTTGACCCTTAATCAATATATAGTTTCATGTCATGTACATAATCAGTTTACGTTCCCATTGGACTGGAATTCACATTTTGCAGGATTCACAAATGGGGCTCTAAAGGCGTGTTGTGGAGGAGGAGGGCCATATAATTTCAACTTATCGGCACAATGTGGACTTCCATCCGCAACTGTGTGTGATCAACCGGATACATATGTTAGTTGGGATGGAATACAATTCACAGAAGCGGCTCACAAAGTAATTTCCAAGAATTTATATAAGGGGCCATATACTACACCCCAGTTTAATTCATTGTGTCCTACATCAACATAAAAAATTGGGATGCGGTTTATCAATATCAAGTTCTCTTTAAGCAAACACAACCTTCAATATGTACATTAGGCTGCCTGAACAGGAGCTTAAAATATAGCTCACATATTTGATCAATAGTTAAGAATTATATCAACAAGATACTTGTGATGTAATTTTAACGGACACAATATGTGTGTAGTATTGTATATATTATGTGTATTTCTATTAGAGACAAACAAATAATATGTTGATCACAACAATAAAAGATAAAGTGTAGAGAATGATACCGTGAACCGTTTGATTGTTAGACTCCATGAACACAAACAAGGAAAATGTTGAGGCGTGTGATGCTCACACTTTCCTTAAGACAAATTCGTCCTCTCCATGGTGCTTGAGAATCGTGAACGTCTATCTCCCAGGATACAACAACAACTGATAACTCCGTTAGCACAAACGGGTTATCAAGGCGAACCAAAAACGTGCCTTCCCTCTATTACGAACCGGACACACACAAGGTAAGGATGAACCTTAAACAAATGGAGAGGAATGAGTTGTGTTTCTTGGTGTATCAAAGAATGAAAAAGGCACTCTCAATATTTAGGGGAATGAGGTGAAGGAAAATACTTTCGGATTAATTAACACCATTAATCCAATTAATGGCTCGGGTAAGGATCCAGTGAGAAGAAAACTTAAAATGAGAAGAATGAGAAATAACTATAACCGCATATTTGAGATGCATCGACTTGAATTATATGCAGCTCTATCTATTTAGATGCATCACAATTAGTGTCAAAAGTGATTTTGATGTGAAAACGATGCAAAGTAGTACTAGCAAAAAATTTGACTCGCAGAGGACGAAAAATACATAGGATTCATCTAACTTGATGAAATGCATCTAATATATGTATATGCATCTAATTTTTAACAATAAAATATATTATGATGCATCTAAAAGATTAGGGATGCATCTAATTCAAACTAATGTATCTCTAATGTGTAATTATAGCTATTTCTCATCCTTCTTATTTTAAGGATTCTTCTCATTTGATCCTTAGTCTAATTTCTTAAACCAAGATCTCATTAAACTCAAAAGATTGGTTCTTCATTTCTATGCGACGGTAATCTAGAGCCAATTCTCTAAATGTCCCGGTCGCCCAAAGTGTATACTTTTTCTAGATAAAAAAAAAAACATGACTTCACAAAATAGACCTGGGCGACTTAGGCGACTAATCGCTCATTTAAAATTTTGACAAGTGTCCATGTTTGTACTTTGTGCGACTTTTTGTGTAAGGTACTTTTATAAGTACTTTTTTCAGTACTTTTTTTAGACGACCTATGCGTATGGTATGGCCAAATTGCATGTTTGGTCCCTAAAACTTTAAAAGTGCAACGATAGTCCTCATTTTGAAGTTTGAGTTGCATTTTTGGTCCTTGGATAAAGTTAGATGACTAAAATACCCTTTGTCTTCTTCAGAAAAGACAAGGGTAATTTAGTCATTTCACACCGACCAAGGACCAAAAATGCAACTCAAACTTCAAAATGAGGACTATCGTTGCACTTTTAAAGTTTTGGGGACCAAACCTGCAATTTGGCCATACCACAGGGACAAAAAATGCAATTAACTCCCAAAAATAATAAGAGTTCGTATATCTAATAATATGCCTAAACATATGTGTCAGCATCCTATTGGGGACAGCAGGGGAACCCACTTCTTTACAAACCAATAATTTATCGTCACGTCTATTAGGCACACAATTAGTCACATTTTTCATGCCTCCAAATTATTTTCCGAATAATAATTGAGTTAACTACATTTTTGGTCCTTATGGTTTGCTGGGTATTTCACATTTGGTCCAATCTTACACACACCACTAGAGGTGTCAAACGGGTAGTCCCGACCCGAACCCGATAAAGCCTTATAGGGTCGGGTTGATTCGGGTCCAATTTAGCTTATCGGGTTTATCGGGTCAACCCGATAGCCTTATAGGGTCGGTTAGGGTCTTAATTATTTCGTTATCAGGTTATCGGGTTGACCCGATAAACCCGATAAGCTATAATAACCCATTAAAAAATTTATAAATTTTGAACTAAATCTCTTTTATCTAGTATATTAGTCATTGTTCTTAATAACTAAACTTGCCAAACACAAAATATGATAAAGTGGATCATCAAATTTGGTTATGATATTTTGCAAGTTGCATTAGTAGGTTACTCTTCACGTTTTATTTTTGTTTTCCTTCAGGTCTATCGTTTTTTGTTTTGTTTTGCATACTGCCCAAAAATCCAATGCGTATGCATAATATACATGCTTTCTTTCGTTATTTATTGTGACAAACAAAATACTAGTGCTAAATTGGTTCAATATTTAAGTTAATTTAATTTTGGATGTTATTTTTTTATATGAAGTAAATTTTGAGATGAGATTAGCATGTAACCCGGTAACCCGATAGACCCAACCGGATAACCCAAAATCTGATAGATCCAAACCCGATAGCTTATCGAGTCGGGTTGCGGGTTAATTTTTATTTTTTCAAAACCCGATAGACCCGACACGATAAGCCTCAAACCCGACCTGATAACCCGATTGACACCCCTACACACCACCACCACCACTCACCATCCTCATCAAGTGACTCATCACTCGATATTTCACAACCTATNCACCCCAGTTTAATTCTTTGTGTCCTACATCAACATAAAAATAGGAAGGCGGTTTATCAAGTTCTCGTTAAGCAAACACAGTCTTCAATATGTACATTAGGCTGCTGGAACAGGAGGTTAAAATATAGCTCACATATTTGATCAATAGTTAAGAATTATATCAACAACATAATTGTGATGTAATTTTAGCAGACACAATTTGTGTGTAGTACTGTATATGTTCAAAAATAAATTATAAGCACAAATGCAAGTTTTATTAATTATCTTCACATGAGACTCGGATATTACTCATGAAATATTGTGTATATTATGCTTGTTTGGGCCCAATATTTTTAGTACATAGTAATATCCGAGTAAACGGGTCGTATCCCCAAAGTTTGGGGATACTGATAGTGGCTGATTAGTCGAGTAAACGGGTCGCTGCAAAGACTTTACAACATAACACATTTTTAGTACATAGTCTTACCATCAGACCCATATAATTTCTTAAACCAAGATCTCATTAAACTCAAAAGATTGGTTCTCCTCCATTTCTAGGGGACGGTATTTATCTAGAGCCAATTACTATATATATAATGTATGGGCGGACTTATGGAAGCGTGCCATGACACCATCTTACGTCATCATTTTGGCCCAGCCCAACGTGGGAGTCCATGTCCAAAAAAACGTTGGTCCGTTTTTTTTTTTTTTGGTTTGATATTAACGGCCGACTAATCGACTATGTATTCAGAGTTATCTTCTCTGTCTCGGGGTTCTGTTCATTCTCGACCTTCGTACTGTTCTCGGACGTTGGTGTCCTTCGTTGGTGGTTTTCTGATTAGATCAAAACCAAAATCAATTTTAGCCTTGCAGGTATGTGTTTTTTAAATATTTCGTTGGGTGACGATGGTGTTCTGAGTTTTGAGTATGGTTTTTTATGAAAATTTTATATGTTCTTGATGTTTGGTTGATTGATTATTCATACGTGGCTATAATTTCAGTTTAGGTTTCGGCTATTTTATAGTCAACTGACATCTCTTGAGGGTTATGGTGACTGTGCGTCTGCATATGTAGCAGAAATAGAGTTGCCCTCTGCCGGAGTTGGTAATGCTTTGTGGCCACGTTAAGGAGGTAATAATATATTCTAGAAATATTTTTCGTCATTGGGTTGGTGCCTTGGATGTGCCTGCTGGCTTGGGGTGCATTTATGGATGTGGATGATGGGTTCCGTTCTGTTAACGTCAACGTTGGGAGGCCTCTAATCAGAATACCTGTGACTGGCGCTTCTATGAGGCTGTCGAATGGTACCCGGTTCGGTTCACGCGACAGTCGGGAATAGTTATCATCAGTTTCAGGTGGCTGCAGACGTTACTGGAAAGGGAAACAGGAAGGTGGACGACATACCAACGGCCATTCACAATGGTAATGTACATTCCCTTTTTGTCCTTTATTGTGCATATGTGTGGTGTTTCGAATGTTTGTCTTATACTTTTCGTTTGCAGGCGACGATGCTATGGAATGTTGTGTTTCTGATACTTCCTTGCTTGGTGAACGCGTTGCGGACTTCGGTTTGGTTTCTTGCACTTGGCTTTCAGGTATTTTCTGACAAATACCTTTCAGTCACCTATATATATGAACTGTGCGATTTATTCATCTCTATACCAACATCTATATCAAAGAGATGAACTGGTTGAGAATGCTTAAATAGTTTCAGATTTAGTTATCCATAAATGGATTGAATAAAACCTTTTCTAACACATGGTTGAAAAACCTGTGAGCAAACCATCTTTGTTGTTTATATTAGTAAGAAAGTTTATATGCATAAAGCGTAATCATAAACCCCACTGATTATAATCGATTAGAATATCTGAATATGTTACGAGGTAGCTAATGTATTACATGTTAACTTCAAAATAGAGGTCTAATGGTTTACGCATTTCATCATATACTAATTTCATTTAGACATTGTGAAATATATTTGTATTTAAGTAAGCTTTAGCTGATGTAAAATGTGTCTATAATTCTTGGTATATGTTCTATGCCGGCATCTTTGCGTCGTTCCAGACGTTAATTTTGTTTTCAATGTTATTTTTGTAGCTGATGTTGAAGCCGGGGGCAGTACTTCTTCCATTCCTGTTGTCAATGCAGGTCTGTTATTCTATGTCTGCAGATGGGTCATTTCTGTTATTGGTTTTCATGTTTTCTTGCTTTTAATGACTTCAATATTATTATTATTATTATTATTATTATTTTCTAGCTCAGGCGGTTGCTCCTGATACACATAACAGTTTCCAGCCTCTCCGTGCAAGTCCACCAGCTGACTGTCCATCCGGTTCTTTCATTTCTGGTGTGCAGCCTGACCCGTCTATTGTCAGACCGGACGCTGTTGTAAGACCGTAGAATGGTGCCTTGCCATCTACACGGCCGTCATCATCTTCGACTGCTGTTCAATGTATTTGCAATCCTCTGTTACCATATGTTTTACAATTCTCATTTTTGGTGTTTATTAACTTATTCAAGTTGCTTATGTGGTTGTCTCATCGTTTTTCTTTATTGTAGCTCGCCAATGTACATCATGAAGGAGACAAACACGTGTGCCTACAGGTTCGACGGTTCCCGTACAGGGTCACAGGGGTACGGTTGTTACTATTTTAGTTGGATCTGTTTTGGTTCATGGTTACCTGTTATCATATAGGTATCCTTTAATGCTTAATTTTATTTTCTTTTGCAGGGGCGCCGGCTGAGTACGTGTCTTTAGGGCTGTGTAACAGAGTTTGTCGCCATTTTTCCAGAATAAGTAATAGTGCCAAATTTCTATATTACGCTCCCATTTCACATTCGATGCAGGCACATAGTACAAACCGTTGAAATATATGAACAGGTACTAATCATGTGAGGTATTCTTAAATTTTCAAGGTGTTCAATTCCTTTGTTGTGGTTTCTTTTGATTAACCGTTTTTTAATTATTTGCAGAGGTTCCTGTCCCTAAGCCTATTGCTACTGAAACAAACTCCGGGCCTGTTCAAGCAAGTCCTTATCCAGTTAAACAAACTTCCTTTTCAGGTAATATTCATAATTCTGATATGTCTATAGATTTTTAACCTTCTTCAAAATCAATTTCGATGTAGTCTGTAACAATGAACTGCTGACAGATTGTGCATGTCATTAAGAGGAAGATGTTTTTGGGCCATTTAAGATTAGAAATAAACGTGTAAACTAAAACAACTGTTGGGCATCTTCAATAACCTCATTGTCTATAGTCTTGCAATTATGCGTGTAAATGTCACCACTTGCTGACAAAAAAAGGAAACTGTAACTTAAGATGTAGCCGATTATGTACCCTTTATCTTTTTGTATTCTTACACGTAAAGTAGAGTTACACGCCGTGTTTTGTCGTTTTGGAATTGCCCTGTTTTTAGCCTGCCCTTTTTGGCCCACCCTTTTACTGACCTGTTTACTTATTTCAGTTTGCTCACCCGCGCTTTCTACTTGCAAAAAAAATTATGTGCAATGATCGACAATGTGAAACGACGCCCCGCCGCAACCTGCAGCAACATTTAAATACGTATTTGACTACAAGCCATGTGATCTATACCGGTAAATATTGATGTATACATGATTTTTAAATAGTATATGTTTACAGATCTCTGACGCTTTTGCGGATGCATGACTTAGTAGGCTCGGATAGGCTTCCAGGCACTACACTGTCGCCGCTATAATCGCTGTGGTTTCGGAACCGTTTTAGTGAACCTCCGATTCGGTCCTTATTTGTTTAGACCTACATGAAAGAAAAGATATTGACCACTTTACCGTCTTTTGATAATGTATACTCTCAAAAACCTTTTTTCTGCATGTTTTGTTTATTATAGGATCAGAGTTCGTTTGTGTGTCTGGCTCCATGTCTATTCAGAGACGCAATATCTGTGTACTCATTCGTATGTGATACCAATATATCTGTGAAATACCAATATATTTGTGAAACTAAGGTAAATCTGTACTAGGCTGGCTACGTGTCCGACTAAATAGTAGGCACCCTCTACTATAACACACTTTGCACTTTCCATCTTATTGCTACTTGCAGACTATGTTTCTTGAGAATACATATTTGTTCATATTAACACACCGTTCATTTCTTCCTTTACAGGAAAATGTCAGATAGCGCAAGATTAGCTGCCATAGCAAAGTCCGTGGGAAAAAGGCCAATGGCATACCTCGAAAGTGTTGGGAGTCGCAGATCTGAAGCCATCAGACATTGGCAAAGCCGTGCGCGTGAGAGTATATCGTAAATGGACTGTTACATCTACAAGAGGAGCGAGGCAACCCAGTCTCAGTTTTATGTTGCTAGACCAACAGGTAATATTGCTTTAAAAAGTTCACCTAAATACAGATACAGACAAATGTTATGTTAATAGTAATCGTATGTCGAACATGAATTATGTAAACTTTAGTAATGCAGCCAATTCTGTTAATGTATTAGGGCTATAAAAATTTCTACTTTTGGAAACTAACACTTATGAATTATATAGTGTTAGTAATGCACCCAGATCTGTTAATGTATAAGGTTCACAGAACTTTCTATTTTTGTAAATTAACACTAATTTTATTTCTTAGACAATCTACTATCTGAACAACAATGTGTACAGTTGTCGTCGTAGGTATTTATGTTCCGAAACATGTAATCATAAGTTACTGCAGAATGCAAGACAATCGCACGCAAATCAGTCCCTTATAAAAAAACTAGCGCCATAGCTATATACCGACTTTATCATCTACCATACTACACGCCTATACGAATCAATGGTCGCCCCGCCGCAACGCGGCGGCCCGCGGCCATCCTCGTTCTCTAAATGTCTCAGTCGCCCAAAGTGTATACTTTTTCCAGATAAAAAAAACATGACTTCACAAAATAGACCTGGGCGATTTAGGCGACTAATCGCTCATTTAAAATTTTGACAAGTGTCCATTTTTGTACTTTGGGCAACTTTTTGTGTAAGGTACTTTTAGAAGTACTTTTTTCAGTACTTTTTTTAGGCGACCTATGAGTATTTAACTTAGTCGCCTTTGTTTTGTCTTTTAGCAAAAAGAAGTCAAACCAAAAATAATAAGAGTTCGGATGCCTTACTCATATGTTTAATAATATGCCTAAACATATGTGTCAGCATCCTATTCGGGACAGCAGGGGAACCCACTTCTTTACAAACCAATAATTTATCGTCACGTCTATTAGGCACATTTTTTAGGCCTCCAAATTATTTTCCGAATAATTGAGTTAACTACATTTTTGGTCCTTATGGTTTGCTGGGTATTTCACATTTGGTCCAATCTTACACACACCACTAGAGGTGTCAAATGGGTCGACCCGACCCGAACCCGATAAAGCCTTATAGGGTCGGGTTGATTCAGGTCCAATTTAGCTTATCGGGTTTATCGGGTCAACCCGATAGCCTTATAGGGTCGGTTAGGGTCTTAATTATTTCATCAGGTTATCGGGTTGACCCGATAAACCCGATAAGCTATAATAACCCATTAAAAAATTTATAAATTTTGAACTAAATCTCTTTTGTCTAGTATATTAGTCACTGTTCTTAATAACTAAACTTGCCACACACAAAATATGATAAAGTGCATCATCAAATTTGGTTATGATATTTTGCAAGTTGCATCAGTAGGTTACTATTCACATTTTATTTTTGTTTTGCATCAGGTCTATCGTTTTTTGTTTTGTTTTGCATACTGCCTAAAAATCCAATGCGTATGTATAATATACTTGCTTTCTTTCGTTATTTATTGTGACAAACAAAATACTAGTGCTAAATTGGTTCAATATTTAAGTTAATTTAATTTTGGATGTTATTTTTTTTATATGAGGTAAATTTTGAGATGAGATTAGCACGTAACCCGATAACCCCGATAGACCCAACTCGATAACCCGAAATCCGATAGATCCGAACCCGATAGCTTATCGGGTCGGGTTACGGGTTAATTTTTATTTTTTCAAAACCCGATAGACCCGACCCGATAAGCCTCAAACCCGACCTGATAACTCGATTGACACCACCTTCACACCACCCACCCCCACCCCTTCACCCCACCAACCCTACCACTACCACCACCACCACTCACCACCCACCACCGCCGCCACCCACCACTACCGCTCACCACCCCCACCACCCTCACTGCCACCCACCACCACCACCCAAAACCACCACACCACCCACCACCACCATAACCACCACCACCGCCACTCCACTGCCCCCACCTACCACAACCACCATCCGCCAGCCTCATCACCACCCACCAAACCCACCCAAACCACCACTATTCACCACCACCGTCACTCACCACCACTACCTATGTGTATGTTGGTGGGTGGCGATGGAGGTGGTGAGCGTAGGGTGGGTGGCGGTAGACGTGGGTGGTAGTGGTGAGTGGTGGTGGTGGGGGTGGTGGTAGTGGGAAGAGAAAATGTGATATTGCTTAATAAAGGTGACTTTACTAAAGGTGATACTTTTACAGGTGATAATTAAATATCAGAAACTCATGGGTTTGTTAAGTAATTCAGGTATATCTAATGATGTCCAAGGTAAAATATCTATGTCAAATCATGTTATTACTCTTTCCGTCCCATATTAATTGCCCAGTTTGACTTTTTGAGTATTTTTTCTTCAATTTTGACCTTAAATATTTTTGTTTGTATTATATAATATTTGATAAAAGTTATACCAATGAAAAACATTTAAAACGTAATCTATTCATGTATTTGCATCAAATATTATATAACACAAACAAAAATATTTACGGTTAAAATTGAAGAAAAAAGACTATAAAAAGTCAAACCGGACAATTAATATTTGACGGAGGAAGTATTTGTTAAAAAAAAATCATGTGATTAGATTTCATTCTTGCAGATATTTTTAAGTCATATGCGATATTTAAAATAACAAACTAATTGTGATTTTACAAATCACATATGATTTTTCAGGCGTAAATTTCAATACTCACATAGAAAAACTAGAAAAAAGATTGTCGAAAAATATAAAAGTGATTCTCTATAGAAAAATGATTTAATTCTTGTTCACGTAATGATTAACAACTCTGTGATTTTTTTTTTAATTTTTAATTTGACTAAAAATAAACGACCATAATATTCTTAAAAAGTTTGTTGAACTTTTCTCTATTGGTATATTTAGGAGTGTTATTCGGGTTGACCCACCGAACCCGACCTTGTTTAGAACTCGGGTCACTCGGGTCGGGTCAATTCGGGTTCAGGTCAACTTGAGCCGGGTCAGCTCGGGTTCGAGTCTAGGTAATTTAGAAATTATGCAATTTTGGTGTTTTCATACAAATTAGAAAGAAAAAAATAAAACTCGGGTCACTCGGGTTGACCCGAACCCGAACAAGAGACATATGATATACCCGAACCCGACCTTGTTTAGAATTCGGGTCAATTCGGTTGACCCGAATATAAATTTGAACCCGACTAACCCGACTCAAAAAACCATCTTTGAGTTTGGGTTCATAGGGGTTCGGACCGGGTCGGCTTTTATGACACTCATAGGTATATTCACACTCGCCCATACTTTACTNGTGACATTGTTGTTACTATGCTGTGCTAGCAGGTTATATGCTAACAATGGATGTTACACGTCCATCATTAGCTTTGGTGACTCACTTGCTGATACTGGTAACTTAAAACAGCTTGCTAAAATTAGTAACCGAGAGATTTCGGTTCTTTTGACGCCTTATGGTGAATCTTTTCTTAATGGATCAACTGGAAGGTGTTCTAACGGTCGCCTTATCATCGATTTCTTAGGTAACTTTTTGAGCTACGTGTTTAGGTAACTTTTTGAGCTACGTGTGTATGTGAGAATATGTTTGATAACCAACCCTCGCAAATATTTTTAAAAGTGATCGTGTGCACAAATTTTTTTTTTTAGCCGTAGTAAAGTGGGTTTTCAAAAGAATAGCCGGGGTTTTACGGTAGGACAGGCTACTTTAAAAGTCGCCTCGTATAAAGTGGCAAAACACGAGAAAGCGTGCATTGAAAATCTACATGTTTTTATTCCTTTCACGTTCGATACTTTTGGTTTCCTTGCATATGAGGTAGTGGAGTTCCTCAACAGAGTCCAACGTGTTATGCATAGTAATCTTATGACACCTACATCCACAAAATGTTGTTTTCAAAATAATAAGTTTTGCAATCCAAAAAGAGCTAGCGGCGCAGCTTGTTGCCCGTTTGCCTTCCACCTCTATGTAAATCTAAAAGTTAATTCTTAATAAAATAAAAACGTAGTATAAGAGAAAAAATAACAAAACGTACGATTTCAACTGAAACGGTTGAGTTTAATTCTTATTATGGATTTATGTTTCTCCTATTACCAAAAACACAATTGTATTGGACCAGGAGCATTTACAAAAATTTGAGATTTTTGAAGACTATTAACATTACGAATCAAAATTCTACCGGCGTCACTGGTTAGAAGCCAATCTTATGCTAATGGATCCTTAGTTAGAAGCCAATCTTATGCTAATGGATCCTTTAGTTATTATGGGGCGTATTCATTTGATTTTAATGTTTTGTGATTTGTTATTTTACATTTGAAAAAATATTTATGATAATGGCCTTTGGTAGAGTGTTATCCGTGTGAGAGTTGAGTTCTAGTAAAGTTTATTATTACGTTAGGTTGTGAACCATATTTTACAATTCTTTGGACGATACGAGCGCAAAAATAGCAAAAGATTTATATTATTGATTGTGTTTTTCTTGATTACGTAATAAAGATTGCATACTATTTATAATAAAGGTCTAATTATTTAAAAATGTATCATACTTGTTATTTTTTTTTGTAGTTGTGTGTACCATTGTTCGAATCCTATTATTTCGTGCACATCTTTTAAAATTTGATTGTTAAATGTATTGATTGACGCATTTTTGGGAATCGAATCATGTATTTTTGGGAATCGAATCAAGTATTTTTAGGAATCAATACACAGAATAATTAAAATTTGAAAAGATGTGCACGGAATAATCATATTCGAACAATGGTACACAAAACTACAAAAAAAGGCAAGTATGATGCATTTTTAAACAATTAGCGCTATAATAAATACATAACAAGCAATTCAAACCCTAAACCTAATGGACCTAAACACTCAACTAACCTAGTCATCTTACACTCCAACGTAGTTGAACGAGAGGCTTCTAAACGGACAAACTGAAACCTATGTTGAAAGCCGCTTCTTCTTTTGCTTCTTTTTACATCTTCTCTGTTGTTTGTTTGAACGCAAGCATAATTGCATTTGGCAGGCATAGTTATTTACTGCTTGCGGCTTCCTCATTTGTGTGGCGGGTTTTTGTCATCATGACTTGCTTTGCCTTTAGGTAGGAGCGGCAATTTTGTAACCAACTATTTTCGAAAAATGACTGATCTCCGCCGGTAAAACAAAAAGTAATGCCGATGAGACAAACTTTGTTGATTGATGGCTAAATCAACATAATATGGGATGTGTTGTGACGGCTAGAGTTTGTGTTTTAGGGTTTGTGATTTGGTAACGAAAATATAAAGCAAAAGAAAGTAAATTAATTGGGATCACTCTGAATCATCAGCGAGTAGCCGATGACCGGAGGACAATTATTTTGTGGTGGGTTGAACCTAAAGCTCCGATACCATGTTAAATAGCATATGTATTTAAAATAAGTACATAGATTAAGCAATTCAAACCCAAGGTCAACTAATCTAGTCATCTAACAACGAGTACTGATATGTGCCTTTTTACACATATCTTTCCCTCCATTTTCCGAACCAAAATGACCAAAAACACCTGAAAACAACCAAATAATGTCAAAAATATATTTTGAGTGTGTTTTTAAGCATTTCAGGTGTAAAAGATTTAAAACAAACGAAAAACTAAGCAAAATTGCAAAATTGTCAAAAACAGTCCCTGAACTTTCATAAAATGTCAAAAATGGTCCCTGATCAAAATATTTTCAAAGAAAAGTCAACAAGGGCCCTTGGGAATTCAAAATTTGTCAAAGTTAGTCCTTGGAATATAATTTTCAACAAATGGCAATATTAGTCCCTCAACTTTCAAACTGGGCAATTTAGGTCCTCGGGCTTTTAAAAAAGTGAAAAATGCACCAAAGGTCCTTGTGGAATTTCAAGGTTGGCAAAATAGGTCCTTGGGAGTAGTTGGGAAAATTGGCAGGATGGACCCCTCAAGTTTCAGCTTATTACATATTTGGTCCTTGTGGTATCTAAGTCTAAATCCAAACAAACCCTTTTAATAAATATACCCAACCCAACACCCTTTATTTACTTACCCCAACCCACTGGCCCAATAACCCCACAGCCCAAAACACCCTTAATAATAAAACCCTTTACCCCGTTTTTTATAAATCCCCCAGTCAAACCATTTGACTCTCCTTCTTCCTCCCTCCCACGTGAAGACCTGCAACCAGTGCAACTCCCCCATCCCTCCAACTCACCAACACCATTCCATGTTCCCTTGACCTCCACAACATCCAAAACTTCATTTATTGCTCCTTATAAACCTCCAAGTTACCTATGCCAGTTGTACCAAGTTTCCCGCCAAAATCCAATTCGATGGCCAGGATCAAAAGTAGCCATCCAATGGCTTAGAAAATTAGTGGGAATGACTCAGAAACTTACCCTGGTCTATAAAAGTGAAGAAAAAGTGAAGAAAAAGGGAGTAGTTAGCTAGTGTAGTATAGTTTTAATTTACTTATGTCGTTTTAATTAGTTCTCCTTTTCCAGTGTAATTCTTAGATTAAAAAGTTTGTATTAGACGTTTTTAGTGTAATTTAAACTAATTTCCATTATTGAATTCAGTTCTAATTCCATTTTCAGTATATGCAAATTTTTCTTTGAAATTCTCAAATGTAGTTTTATGTTGTAAAAAGTTGTTGATTATGTTCCATTCAGTTCACATTAAGTTAATGACAAGTTTTTAGAAGATTTCAAGGCATTTTAATCAGTTTCTAAGTTAAAAACCAAAAATACTCAAAAATCACATTAAATAGCTCATAAGTAAAAATTCAGTTTGAAGGAAGTTTGAAGCAAGGAGAATGATGGACTCTGGTTTTCCATGGTTTAGTGGCTTCTTGGGAAGCTTTAGGATGTGAATTTAGTACTTGGTTCTTGGTTCTGAGCATTGGATCACCTTGTAAGCTACTTCCTTATTTTTTTTTAAGTTTACTGTAGAAATGCTTAAACTAGTGTTTATTTGATGTTTCTGTGCTTAATTGGTGTAGTTATGATAGATTATTGCTTAGTTGTTATCATGTGTTCATTGAATCTCAAATCTGCTCACTTTAGCATATGTACTGCCCTATTTGTATAATATGGTTAGGTGTGAGATTGTTGTTAGATCCTGTGTCTTTATGCTTGAATCATCCTATCTCAGTTAGTTGGTAGCTTAGTTCAAGATTTCATGGCCTAAATCCTCCTTTTGCTTTGAAAATCATGAATTTAGTCCTTTAAAGGAGTGTTTGGATCCAGTGACTTCTGTGCATTCAGGGTTGTTATTGTTGTTGTTTCTGGTTTAATCATGTCATAGTAGGTTGTTATAGGTCAGTTAAACCATAATATCTAGTTGTCCCTTGATAAAAGTCAAAATGTATGTATAAGCTCAACATTTCATTCACTGTTATGAATTAAGAGTGCATATTCTTAGTTTTAGGTGCATAAGTTAGCATTTTAGCTTATATCACTTTTATCTTAGCTTGTAATCATGTTTTCAGTACCTAGGATCCAATCAAAGTTCATGTTAGTCAACTATTGTTCAAAAATTTAAAAGTCAAATTGGCACAACTGGAAAATGGACAAGATTTCTAGAGCTGTTGTAGGGTTTAATAGAGATTGAAAGTAGTTAATTTTTGTTGTTCTATGATGTTTGGTGGCTTGTGTATCTAAATCAAGAAAGAAATTAGGATTTTAAGCTCATTTACTCACAGATTTTTGGCCTTGAAATCACCCCTTTGAGATTTTGCTTGCCCTGCACAGGGTCTTTGTTTGTTCTCAGGCCATTTTTCATAAGCCTCTTGTGTGATCATTAGAGATATCTAGCTTAAGCTTATTGTTGTTTTGGATAGCCCACCAGGGTAGCTACATGTCCCTTTGCTTAGTTTTCATCTGTGAGCTTATTTGGTTGCTTATTTTGGGCCTCCAAGATGTTTACAACTGAGTATGTATACTGACTCATCAGTGTACATAAGCAGTTTTAAAAGCTCATATTCAGCTTATCTGTGGACCCCCACTTATGCTATTTAGCTTTTTGGAAAGCTAGTAGATCTGGCTTGTAGATTCAGAGCTTATTCTTGGCTCAAGAGCTTATTTGATATGCTCTAAGAGCCCTGCAAGTGGCCTGTATAGCCTGGTTGTCCTCAGTGTTGTGAGAATTTGCTTATTAGGCTTATTAGCTTATGTCAGTGTATCTTTTTCATTGTCTCTGCTTATTCCAAGTCCATGTAACTTGTTTTAGTTTATTTTATCATTTGGTAGTAGCTGGTTAGCTTATTAGATAGCTTTTCAACTTTGAAAATCCACTTTAGCTTAAAATAGTGTAACTGTTGAGCCTTTAAGCTCATTTACTGCTTATTTTTTTATTTCTAGAAATGTTTTCTTTATAAAAGTTGCTTAAATATTAGTTTTTAATAGTTTTGTAAAGCTGAAAACAGAAAAGAAAAATAAAAGAGAAAATGGCCAGTTGTGGGGTTTGAACCCCTGACCTGTTGGGTACTGGTGATAAAATCAAACCCACGGCAAGCACCATCTCCCCTAGGCTTTACTTAGTGTTTTTATTCCCCACACTTTTATTTATACTTAACTTTCTCCCTTTTGCTTATTAAACTAGTTTAGCTTAATTTCCAGCTTATTTTTAAGCTTTTCACCACTTTTGTAATTTTCCTAGCTAACAGATATTAATAAGTATTTTTAGAAAAAGTTTTAGATTTAGTACTGTTCATTTACTATTTATCTTAATTTAAATTAGTTTAATTAGTATTTAATTAGTTTTTAATTAATAATAATTAATATAATAGTTAAATAAATTATTTTCTTTTTCCAATAATTTTCTTTTATCATTAGCTTTGTAAAAATATAATTTTCATGTCCGTAGGTCTTTTATTTCTTAATACTCGCGTTTTATTTTGTACGTTAACGTTATTTTAATTTTAACGTACGCGTTTTTTAGATTTTAAACGTTTTTAGTTAGATTCCTTTCACGTGCTTGTTCATATAGCTTGTTTAAGCTATTTTGTTTTATATTTCTTAGTTCACTCACTCAAAACCCCTTTTCCATTCAAAATCACCCGATCACAAATCCGTTTTGTATACCATTCACGCCTCGTCGGGACTTAAACGACCCGGGGAATTCCTATACTCCTCTGGCTATTGCATTGACTCTTAGATAGCTGACTTTAGTTGACCAAATCCTTGGTTGACTTTTGTTGGCCGTTTCTGGGCCAGTCAAATTTTGGCGCCGCTGCCGGGGAGGTTGTGTGCGTATTCAAGCGTATTTGAAGATTAGTGATCTTTGGATATTCACTTCATTGTATATTTACCATATCCTTGTCCATATTTTCACTCTTTTTATAAAAATCCAAAAATAATCGTGAAGTTAATTCGTTTGACTGATCGATTCCNATGCGGTGGCGGGTGCAACTGCATTAAACTCTTCAGTTCTTGCAGCAAGAGGGATTCTAAATCCTTTGACAAATGCATCTTTGGAAGTTCAATTGGAATGGTTTAAACGATCGTTGCCTTCTATTTGTGGCAACGCATCAGGTAACCAAGTGTGTGCATTTGCTTCTTCAAGTATACCATTGCTGTTATACGGGTATAATGCAAGCTAGTGATTCAAATAGTCTATAATGAAAACTCACAAGTATTGATTGGTCATGATTGTTAGCAGATTGTAAAAACTATATAGGACGTTCTTTGATCCTAGTAGGCGAGATTGGAGGAAATGATTACAATTACCCAATATTAGAAGGAAGACCAGTTGATGAGCTCAATTCATTAGTTCCTCTTATTATTGATCGCATCATCTCCGTAGTCAATGTAAGAAGCTACTCAAATCTTAGACGATGCATTCTTATAACATAGTGTAAACTATAACTACCAAAACCTATATCACACATACGTTTTAAAATTGCATAAATCATCACAAAAAAGATGCTTAGTTTAGGACTGCGTATAATGTTATATTAGCTTTTTATTATTACAGGAGTTGATTGAGATTGGGGCTCAGACACTAGTTGTTCCAGGAAACTTTCCAGTTGGATGCTTATCGGGATATTTGACAGTATGTGGTTCTGAGAAGGAAGAGTATGATCCAGAAACTGGTTGCCTTGTGCGGTTAAATGAGTTTGCTGAATATCACAATGAACTCCTGCAAACAAGACTAAATCAGATTCGAGAGCTTCATCCTAATGTCAACGTTATCTACGCTGACTACTACAATGCTGCCATGAAAATCTACCGATCTCCTGATAAATTTGGTACATAACATGTTATTTTGTTATACTCCGTAATATAAATCACTATGGCCAACTACTTTCTAGTTCTGCAGAAGGGTCTGCATTTTGACCCCTATACCTATAAATGGATCAATATGGGCTATGTTTTTATCTATAACGGGTTGAATGGGTCAAGCTAATTTAAGTAAAAAGGGAATGGGTCAAATGGGTCAAAGTGGTCAAACAGGTTGGCCTTGAAATGTAAATTCATTAATCGGTTGTTTAATGGGTGTATGTGTTTGGGATTGCATTCTGGGTGAGTTTATATGATTATTGTGTTTGTAAAACACATAAAGTGTTTGGGGAAGCATGTTGGGACATGTTTTGCTTTTTGATACAGCGTTCTGCATGCAATCCCAAACACTCCCTCAAATAACTCTCCGATTAGTTCCATAATATTAGTCTTACAACCATAATTTGAAACATCAATAATTTTTCGAAATCCAAAAAGTGGCATATTATGGTCGGCCCATCCTGACCAGTTTCACTCGCAATAGAAGTTACTGTTTTTTATCCATTACACAATATACCACCGGTGGTATTTAAAAATGCAGTTTGATGCACATATAATCAGTTCATGTTCGTGTTGGTTTGGAATACCAATTTTGCAGGATTTACAAATGGGGCTCTAAAGGCATGTTGTGGAGGTGCAGGGCCTTATAATATCAACTTATCAGCGATATGTGGAGATGAATCATCAACTGTGTGTGATCAACCAGATACATATGTTTGTTGGTATGGAATACACTTAACAGAAGCGGCTTACAAAATAATTGCTAAGAATTTATATCACGGGCCATATACAACACCCGAGTTTAATGCATTGTGTCCTACATCAACATTTCATTTGGAAGGTGGTTTATCGAGTTATATTTAAGCCAACACAACCTTCAACATATACTTTAAGCTATCAGAGTGGAGAGGTAAAAATATTTGTTCACATATTTGATCAGTAGTTGATATTCATATCAACCACAAATTTAACATACTTGTTGTTGTAAGACTGTACCATATTTATCATCTAATAGTTGTGATGTTGTAATTTTAATCAACGCAATACGCCTGTTGTGGATAATTTGAGATTACATTATAATTTATGAGAACTGGGATCATACTCGTTAATCATTGTGTTTAATATTCTTCTTTAAGGATACTGATAGTGACACATCGAGTAGACAAGTACATATGGCAAATCAGGTGGATGTACTAGTTTAATCTGTAACTCATAGACTTATCATCGAACCACTATAAATTCATTACTAGATCTCATTAAACCCAAAAGAGTTGTACTCGTTTCCTTGTCTCTAAGCGACGGTATTATTCTATCTATTACTCGTATAAGTGTTTCCTCATGGAAGTTCTATGTGATTTGGTTCTAGGAAGACATATTAAACAGGAAAAAGCAGCAGCATAACCATCCTGTTTCTGTTTTATACAAAAAACAGGTTTAAGTCCTTTGACTTTTTAGGTCAAAGATATAACTTTTCATATCTAAGGTTTATATGGATTCGGGTAAATTTTGAAAAAAGAACAGTTTGACTTTTAGGTTGAAAGAAGTTACTTTTAGCTTTTAAAGTCCCAAGATCTATATGGGTTCTAATGATGTGTTCTTCAAACAACTTGCTAAATTTATGTAGTGTTAGCAGCATGTATGCTAATGGATGTTATAAGTCTATCATAAGCTTTGGTGACTCACTTGCCGACACTGGTAACTTAAAACAACTTGCTAAATTTAGTAGTCGAGTTATTTCGTTTGTTTTGCCGCCATATGGTGAATCCCTTCCTGATCAGTCCCCTGGCCGCTGCTCCAATGGACTCCTTATTATCGATTTCTTAGGTAACTTATCTGATATCTGTGTGTCGCTGGGTATAATGCCATTTGCTAAGTTTGTCCCATATGATCATTACTTTGTATTATGTACATTGCACCACTTTAGGAGTTATATATTCTTTTGTAAAAGACTTAGTGTTTTGTCTTGGTTTATGTAGCTGAGAGTCTAGGGTTGCCATTGGTACCACCATATGTACATGTGCACGAAAAAGAGACTGAGAATGCTGTGTTATTCAATGTACATGTGCATTGAATTCACAAATTCTTGAAGCAAGAGGGATTGTGAATCCTATGACAAATGCTTCTTTGGAAGTTCAGTTGGAATGGTTTAAACGGTCATTGCCTTCTATTTGTGGCAACGCTTCAGGTTAGCAAGTGTGCTTAGTTACCTCAAGTATACCATTGCAGCTATATGGGTATGTGTTACTTACTATTGGGATTATGACTTTATGAGGATCTAAAAAGTTTAAGTATTTCCACTTTTTTATCCCCCTACATTAATCTACCCAATATTTTGTCATTCTAGCTTTTTGTTGTAGTTGTTGACAAATAGACCATATAGGGAGGTGAAAAACTAGGTCTTAACTTGGCAAATTACAAATAAAAATCTGTGATGCAAACAGTTTTTATCGAGTTCTTAAAAACATTGACTAGAAATATTGTGTGCAGATTGTAGGAACTTTATTGGACATTCTTTGATCCTAATGGGAGAGATTGGAGGAAACGATTTCAATTTTCCAATGTTAGAAGGAAAACCAATCGATGAGCTCAAATCATTAGTTCCTTTTGTTATTAATGCCATCGTCTCAGCTATCAATGTAAGAAGCGACTCAGATCATACACAATAGTAAATTAGTGTAAACAATCACAGTATCACTACCAAAACTATATCACACATACCCTTTAAAATAAAATGCATCATCAAAAACAAATGTATTTTTTAGGAGAGGGTATAATATTACGTTATTAATAAGTGCAGGAGTTGATTGAGATGGGAGCTCAGACACTAGTTGTGCCAGGAAACTTTCCAGTTGGATGCTTATCGACATACTTGACAGTGTATGCTTCTGAGGTTGAAGAGTACGATCCCACAACTGGTTGCCTTATTCGGCTAAATGAGTTTGCTGAATATCAAAATGAACTCCTGCAAACGAAACTAAATCGGATTAGAGAGTTCCATCCTGATGTCAATGTCATCTACGCTGACTACTACAATGCTGCCATGAAAATCTACCAATCGCCTGATAAATTTGGTACGTAACATAATAGGTTTTAGTATGAATTATTATGACCAACGAAGTTCTGTTAACTATAAAGGGTCTTCATTATAGTAAGCAATCTTGACTTATATACCTATAAATTGATCGACGGATTAAATGGTTCATGCTAGAAGACCGAACTGAATAGGGAACGGTTTGAAACAGTCATTACAACAAAATGTATTTAAATGGTATAAGAACCTTTTAAATTGGTTTATAATGGTTGCCAGATAAATATCATAATAATGTAGTTTTATCATATTTTGATCATCAAAAGTTATGGGTTATTCGAATAATAGGAAAAGGAAAAGTTGCTTAAAGGTCGCTCCAACCTGACATGTTTTCACCTGCAATAAGAAGTTACTGTTTTACCCATATTCATATATGTAGTTTCATGCGTACATAATCCATTCACATATGTAGTTTCATGTGTACATAATCCATTCATGAACGTGTTGTGTTGGAATTTACATTTTGCAGGATTCACAAACGGGGCTCTAAAGGCGTGTTGTGGAGGTGGAGGGCCATATAATTACAACTTATCGGCGGAATGTGGGCTTGCATCAACAACCGTATGCGATCAACCAGATACATATGTTAGTTGGGATGGAGTTCATTTAACTGAAGCGGCTTACAGACTGATTTTCAAGAATTTATTTCATGGGCCATATACTACACCCCAGTTTAATTCACTATGTCCTTCATCGACATTACAATTAGGAGCCGGTTTATCGAGTTCTATTTAAGCAAATGAAAGCTAGGCTACATATATTAAGCTATCAGAGCAAGAGGTAAAAGAGTAATTTACATATATGATAAAGACATGGGATGATTGGGATCAATGCAAGACAATAATTGTTGTAAACTTGTAACTTTAATGGATTCAGGATAAACATTTGTTATATGTGGGTTTTGAGTAAAATGAAATGATAGAATCAATGATGGGGAGTTACTGTACCTGTGAACATGACAATTGGGATCTTACTCATAAATCCTTGCGTTTATTGTGCTTGTTTATTGTTGTTGATTCTTCGAGTACATGTGGCAAAACGGGTAGCTCCGAATACGTTGCAAGATAACACATTCTTATCATTGGACCCTTAGAATATTCTTACAAGATCTCGTTAAACTCAAAAAAATTGTATTTGGTTCTTCGGTTCATAGTGATAAAGTATTCATTCTAACTATAATTCGTAGAAGTTTATGCAGAAGGTTGAGATTATCTCTAAGTGACTCAATGTTATACTACAAACTGATGTAAACAAAAAACAACAGTTACACACAACACAAACAAGCGAGAACAGCTCGCTAGTTCTAATCACAAAGAACAGCTTGTGGATTCAACAACCAAATAGCAACTCTCTCATTCACTCAAATGTTTCCAACAGTTTCACCTTCAAATATAAACACAAAATGGACCAACTAAAAATGAAATAAAGAGACTTTTGACAAATAAGGTCAAAGATACTACTACTATTAGAGTTTCAGCTTTTTAAGTTCAAGATGGATATGGGTTCTAATAAAAAACTGAGAAAAATCAGTTTTGACTTTCTAGGTACTTCAAAAGTTAACTGTAATAAAAAATTTCAAATGGATACACGTAGCAAGATGCCATTTATGAGTTTTAAGGTGCCTGCAGAATTTGGATAAGTACAAAATTTAAAATAAAACCTATAACTCAGTACACATTTTGAAGTGTAGAACAGACAAACCACCATTTTTAAGCTCAACAACAACAGTTTTCCAACGAAGTGTTCTTCAAATTACTTGGTGATATTGATGTTGTTATGTTGTGTTAGCAGCTTGTATGCTAATGGATGTTATACATCCATCATAAGCTTTGGTGACTCACTTGCTGATACTGGTAACTTAAAACAACTTGCTAAATTTAGTAATCAAGTTATTTCATTTCTTATGCCACCCTATGGTGAATCCTTGCCTGATAAGTCCACTGGCCGGTGCTCTAATGGTCGCCTTGTTATCGATTTCTTAGGTGACTTATTTACTATTTAGATATAGCGTATTCTTGTATTTGATCCTGTTACTATGTGTTAGTTTAGACATGGTATTCCTATATAGTAAAATATTTCTATATTTATTTTGCGATATGTAGCTGAGAGTATAGGATTGCCATTGATACCACCATATGTGAATGATAAGGGGAGTAGGAATGCTGTGGCATACAAACAAGGAGTAAATTATGCAGTGGTGGGCGCAACAGCGTTGAATTCGTCAGTTCGTGAAGCAAGAGGGATCGTAAATCCTCTGACAAACGCATCGTTAGGAGTTCAGTTGGAATGGTTCAAGCAATCATTGCCTTCTATTTGTGGCAACATTGCAGGTAACTAAGTGCATGTATTTGAAAACAAATAATCTCGATATTGCTTCTTTCTCAAAGATGAAGGACCAAAGTCGACAACTTAGAACTTAATAACCGATTAGTTAGTTAAGTTAGTTATTATGTATTTTCTGTAGAAAATGAAAGGGTGCGACGTTTTGCATGCAACCCTTCGAACAGACACCATGGTTCGAATGGTGACCATTGGTTTAGTATATATAGACGTGAACATGTAACGATTACAAGTTTAGAACCGATAATAAAGTTATTCAGATTTTAGTATACTTGCAATTTCATATCGACTCTCATTTGGGACTAACAATTGGCATCAAGAGCCATCTCTCGTTACACCTTGAAACCAGAAACCTCACAACGAGAACAAAAGAACCAAAACCACACGCTGAACTTTTGTTTCAGAAAGAACACGCAACGTTTCAATCTACACACGTTGCCTGGATAACTTGGACGCAAGGAAGGAAAGTGCACGTTCCATACTTGTGGGAAATTGCAAACGAGAAAGGGCACCAAACGAAGTGGTGACCATTTTGGTTGTGTTGTGTGTCTGCTGTACGCGGCAAAAAGGAAAACAAAAGAAGAACAAAAGTTTATAACAGAAACTTTGTTGTGCTTAGTACTACACGACAACAAACCTAAAGAGACCCTTTGTTGCATACCATAACGCAACAAATTGGAAGGATTAGACGTCAATAAAAGGAGACCCACGGTTGCAATATTTAACGCGACACGTTGGATAGAAAGAAAGGAGAAGGTTGCTTGGATATTGGAACGGTACCGAGAAAGAAAGAAATAAAGAAAACAGAAAAACAATCAAGGGATTGTTGGGCGCACGCTAGCAATACAAAACAACAAGAACGGAGGGAACAAACAAACTGATCATTTGTTTTAAATAATACCGAGTGGTATTGATTTGTTGTGGGAACATACGGTGTGGAACAAGACGAGAAGAAAGGGTGTATTGTGGAACGCGTTTGATTAGGAACAAGCAGCAAAGACAACAAGGGTTAAGCATTTTTCGTTAACCTTGTTTAGGAGGCATACTACCACGATAGTATTAGAAGAAGAAAGAACAAACAAAACTGTTTGTTTTGTAAAATACCGAGAGGTATTTGGGTATTGTGTGGAATTAGGAACTTGGAATTCAGAAAGGAGAAGCAACAACCAAACTTTGTTGTGTTACCGAAAGTTTTTGGTGACTTTTGGAGTGAAGCCGAGACAAAAAAAAAAGGAATCTAGGGCACGTTTGAATTCAGTTCGACACAAAGAAAGAGACAACGTGGTGAATTGGTGGTATTAGGGTAGCAATTCGACAACATCAACAAAGGTGAACGCGAATTGAATTGGATGAAACAAGGGAAAGAAAGCACAGTTGGTAAAAATTCAAGTATCGACATAAGGGAATACGTTTTGTGTTGTAAACACAACAACAACGAGGTCACAAGCAATTCGAAATTTTTGAATTTCATTTCATTTATATAGTATAGATACATTGTTTATACTATTAGGAAATCCCGAGAACTATATATTGATCCCGTTATATTAGGATTCCCGGATAACTATTTCTGTTCCCGTAGTATTAAGAGATACCACATTAGTTAGAATTCTCATACAAGTAGAAGGTGAAGATTATAAATACCTTTAAGATGGCCGGTGACGACGCGAATAACGATAACAACAACGTAGTGAAACCCGTAACACCTATTGCACAATACCAATGCCCTAAACTTAAAACCACAAACTATACGGTTTGGGCTATACAAATTAAGGTTATATTAGAAGCACATGGTTTATGGGAGACAATAGAGCCTAAGGAAAACGCACAATTAGATGATAAGAAAGATAAGGCAACTATTGCTCTGTATATCAAGCGTTGACCGGAGATGTGATTTTACAGGTAGCAAGTTGTAAAACGGCTAAGGAATTATGGGAATCGTTGAAAAGGAGACACGTTGGAGAAGAGAAAGTGCAACAAGCACGGTTACAATCATTGATGATTGGATTTCATGCCCTTCAGATGAAGGAAGATGAAACGGTGGATGCATTTGCGAACAAACTAAATGGTTATGCCACGAAGGAAAAAGAATTAGGAAAGACCATGGATGAATCACTTTTAGTTAGAAAACTATTAGACTCCACACCAGATAGATTCATTCAGATAGTAGCATCCATAGAACAAACAAACGATCTTGACAGTATTACCTTAGATGAGATCGCTAGTTAAGGCATTCGAGGAAAGAATAAAACTCCGAAAGGGAGATCAAGTAGAAAGCCAGGACAATTTACTATTCGCACAAGGCGAACACTCAAAGAATGAAAAACGTTTTTCCAAACATAGGGGTAGATCAAACTACTCACGAGGGAACTGGCAAAACAACAAGTATAAGGATAACTCGAATGGAGAAAACTCAACTCACAAAGATAAGTCAAATAAAGGTAGACGTGAGTAGGATATAAGGAAAGCAAAATGTTTCAATTGCGGGAAACTAGGACATATTAAGAAAGACTGCAGAAAACCATCAACAACCCAGGAACAATCAAACCTTATCTTAGAAGACGATGAACCATCACTATTAATGACTAGGCACGAAACTGAACACGAAGAAGTTTTGTTGAACGAAGGACAAATACAACCCGGAAAGTATGCTACAACAGATGCTAGCATATGGTATTTAGATAATGGTGCAAGTAACCATATGACGGGAACCAAGAGTCATTTTAAGGATATTGACGNAGCTTATCTTACAAGACGATGAACCATCACTATTAATGACTAGGCACGAAACTGAACACGAAGAAGTTTTGTTGAACGAAGGACAAATACAGCCCGGAAAATATGCTACAACAGATGCTAGCATATGGTATTTAGATAATGGTGCAAGTAACCATATGACGGGAACCAAGAGTCATTTTAAGGATATTGACGAAAGCATCACTAGACGCGTTCGTTTTGGAGATGGATCGTATGTGGAGATAAAGGGTAGAGGTTCAATACTATTAGGATGTAGAAACAAGGAACAAAAGATTGTGTTAGACGTTTACTACATTCCAAATGTAGGATACTAATAAAGTTCACAAACACGAAACTAACTTGTGGTATGGCTCGTTATATGTAAGAAAGAAAGAAAGAAAGAAAAGTAGAGAGAGAAAGTTAGAGAGAGAAAGAGGTGAAGCCTTGGAGAGAAAACCAAAAAAAAGAAAATAGATTATGAGAAGGCTTACCCTCTCCAAGGATGGAGAGGGTATTTATATGTACATGGGTTTTTGCCACTTGGGCGTGCCACTTGGGCTGCGGATCAGGTATACAGTGGGTAAAGACCCGTCCTTCTTCCACGAACTAATCTACTACTAATCTACGTTTTACTAACTAATATAACTACTACGAGCTAAACAATGCTTTATCATATCTGGGGGTGACCGAATCTTTCTCATACAAAAAACGTATTCCTAACAATCTCCCCCTAAGGGAGGTCACCCCTGAAAATCATTCTTGAATTCTTGCATTGAGATCTTTATAGATGATTTTGTAGCTCGTAGTTGTTGATTCTTCATTGATGTACGACTCAAGATGACTTCCTTAATGTATATGATGATCTTTGACTTTGCTCTTCGCTCTTCATCCAAATAATTAGCTTCAAGTCATCTTTGAGTGTATGTGTCTCTTTGTGATATTGTGATTGTCTTTGTGATGTCATGCTTACACTTTTCTGGATCATGATCTTCTGCAACAGAGTTGTGGAAGCATAGTCGAAGCCCATTCCTTGATCATGATATCTTGGGTTATGATGTTGAAGTGTAAGCATGAGATGATGAATCTGCATCTTTTCAGCAATCGGCATCAATCGTCAACTTCTTTGTCTTTGGTGTGATTACGCCTTTCCAACATGCTCATACATCTTTGTTGAGTAGATCTTCCCGGTTGAACAGTTCTGACGTCTCCTTTTAGATGTTGGTATGAGCATGTGGAACTAGAGTAATGGTGGTGAACATGGTAAGTTTGGTATGTTGAGCTGCATAAAACTTGGTTAGTAATAAACATACCGGCACTTACAAGTTCGAACTTCGAGATCGTCAACAGCATAGTGTGAAGACTTTCTCTAATCCTTACCAAGGCCGTTCCTAATCGGATGCCCCCGAAAGGGCTTTCACTGACATACCGAAGTACACCAACAATTAGGTGAGTCGCTGGAGATCACCCCACGACTGTAGACCTTTTGGAACACCACCGTACACACTAAGCGTAATCTACAAGAGATTACCGAAGTGACCTGCAGTCAGGGCTGTTTGATGTTGACCCTGGCAGGAGTTTCCACTCAATCATTGGGAAATACATGAGTATATTCCCTCATAAGTGTTCTTGGTAGATTGCTAAGATCTGCGTAGGACTCAAAATATTCCAACTGGTGTCCTTAATGTTGAACCACCAGTGTAGAAGTATCAAGTGTTCCTATGAGATCTTTGATGCATCTCTTGGCTCTAGACTCGATAAGTGCACATTTGGTTATCCTATTCGGAGACTAGGGAGGGGTCTCCTGTTTCAATATCGACTAGCTCTAAGAGACAAGTCGATAGTTTACACCGGTTCCCCGTGAGAATGAAACAAGCTCTTTTAAGAGAACTTGAGTGGCTGGAAGGTTTAGTGCAGTGCGTCACTGGGTCCATGACGTCTTTTGTTCAATTCTGATGTTACCTTAGTAACAATCAGTAGCATATGAATTGAACCCGGTTTCTGTCTTATGGTTGAATAATTGGAGGGCTATTTGATGATGACAAAACAACCACGAATCTTGTACGAACTTCCCTAGACGAAGTGGAGAAATTGAGATAATTAAATCTCGCCATGAATGAAACAATCTTTGTCTTCCTCTTAATCCATGCCATACCACTCTAATCATCTAACTCTAACATCTCTTCCACTTTTTGTTATCAACAAATAGGGAGCATATGCAAATATGATCTTCACCACCACGAACCAATATCACACTTCTAAACAAAGCCTTCCAATGTTTCAAATTGCCCTCCATGAAGAACACCAAAATGCTTACTAAAAATGAATCCAAAACAATAAAAAACTCCAACTAGCAGTAGTAATAGTGATCAACAGTAGTAAAAATCAAACACTTCCCCTTGAGTGGTGCATGAACGTCAAATGATTAAAAACACATCATAATATGCTTCCCCTGAAATCAATGTGTTAACCATCTTCATGATTCTTCAAATCTGTAGGCTCTATGTAATGATCACATGTGAAGAAAACCAAATATAACAAACTTGATGATGAAGTAGAATAACCCAAACTTGTGTCTTATGTCTTGTACTAACCACGTGACTCCAAACTCATACCAAAGCACAAAAAGTATAAGTAGACCACAACCTCTTGATAAATCCTCAACTATATGAGACACTGAGCACTACAACGTAACTCCTTAAAGTGATAGCAAATGTGAACATTAATGTGACATTTCAAAAATTTCATGTCATTAATTTTAATATTTTATCATTTAAGTATTTTTTTTTAAATAATTAACTTCGTCGGAAGTTATCTGCGTACGTACAATTAATTCTATCGCTACTAGACTATGTTCGGTCTACACTTTCTATGCACCGTTGTTTCCTTACAATCTTATTTTTAAAAGCCACTTTTCACTTTTTCCATTTTTACGTTAACTTTGCACCTTTTACGTTTTACGCGATTTTAAACTTACGTTTTATGGTTTTAACAACGTAAACCAACCTTAGACTATGATAATTTTACATATTTTATGCATTTTAACCTATTCTCATATTTACAAGTGAGTTTATACTTGTCGTTTCATTTTTATAGTTTACGTCACTTTTATCAAGAACTGGTGTCACCAAACGCGTTTTCAACTCACGGTTTCAGTTTTAACGATGTTTAAACCCTTCGATGAACTCACCACTCATCTAAATTTCTAAAATATATCATGAAAACAAGTTTTAATATTTTTGAAAGTTTAAAAATTATTACTACCCGGTACTACGTTACGCGTCTTAAAAGCTCGACGTTTTAAATTACCGAGAGCAAACTACACACTACAACACACTAATAACTAAATTTAAACATTACAAACCCACTAACTAGTGAGATGGCTGGTTTTGAGTCTCACATGGCTTGGTGATAACTCTTCTTTCACAAAATGATAACATGTGTACACCCTTGTCTCCCACTAACCACATTTATACATCATTTTATCATTTTTACATGCATTTTGATCATCCAACCTTGTTCTTTTCACCCTCTGCTCCCCTTGAACGAAAATAAACAGCTCCAAACACCATTCCATTTCAATTTTTATCAAATACATTGATCTTATATTGAAGGTGTTGTAGTTCCTAGCTAGTCCTTAGGTTTGTTTCTTCATAATCACCATCAAACATCATCATCATCAACATCAATTTTTCATGGGTTCAAGGGCTGAGTTCTTTAAAGATTTCAAGAGTTTTAAGAAGTATTCTTTCAAGGTTATTAATGGTTATAAAAGTTGGGTAAAAGATTGAAAGAAAGGGTGCAAGAGTTGTTGGTGATTTAGGTTATAGTCCTTGTTCTTGTAAATCATTTTCTTGTT
This sequence comes from Artemisia annua, assembly GCA_014162995.1. Classification (NCBI taxonomy): domain Eukaryota; kingdom Viridiplantae; phylum Streptophyta; class Magnoliopsida; order Asterales; family Asteraceae; genus Artemisia; species Artemisia annua. The sequence continues at coordinate 346,713 of LBNU01002880.1, read as the reverse complement.
TATCAATCCTTGTAAGGAACCAATCACTCTCATTTTATTTTCACTTCTGTAACTTTATTATTTCTTGATGTATTTATATATTGTATAAGTTATCATGCTTGGTTAGGCTTGGTACATAGGTTAGTTCACTATAAAAACATTAATGGACTAGACATGCAACTGTGATTCTGAACCAGGGGTAAAAATGGAATAAACTGATTTAATCAGTAAACATTGGACCTAAACTAAAAATATGTGATTGTAGCCCTATGTCTTGTGGTCGTTTTGACGGGTATTTCATCGGATCACTCATTACGATGATTAAACTAATCAGATTCTGAGTTGCAGATTTAAATGGTAAAAATCTCAGTGATATGTTTATTTTCACTACTTAGCCCAGTTTTATGAAATGTAGGTAACATATTAACTTAAACATGGCCGCAAACGGGGAATTAATTGGACTTGTAGAACTCTAGTTATCGCAACTTTTGTGAGACTGTTGTAATTTTGAAAGCTGATGGACTGAATATATTGGGTAAATTGATAGTTTTACTGATGTTGTGTAATTTTTAGCTTAGTGGGACCCACAAAACTTGTTAGTACAGATTAATACCTTTCCGGGGATATAAGGAACTTAATTTTTGGACTTACGGTTTGCAAATGGCGAAATTGTAAACGTGTACAAGTTAATAAAATTTTCATCAGCACTAAGTATAAAAAGGTATAAAAATGTTTTATAACTTGAAATATTGGACCTTTAACTACTACATATTTGGACATATAAACAAGTATAGGAATATTGTACCAAGCCTAAGTAAGATCATGATTTATATACTACAAAAATACATCAATATTTATTTTCAAAAACCTAAGACAAGCATATGTCTATTTAGGTTCATCGTAGAGCTTTCGCGGCTAGTTTCTTCACTTGCTTGTTTCGTGCTATTTCCTTTATCCGGGTGAGTTCATAGCCTCGCCTTTACTTATTTAAATATTTTATAAACCTTGCGACGGGGATACATGCTAGTTTTACAAACTGAATACAAGTAGTTTTTGGTATGCTGGACCCGATTACATGATTTATAGACATCTGACATTGAGTATTTCTTGCCAATTAATACCCCATCATAGTTAGATTAGCCAAAATCTCCAAATCCTATCGGTAGGAGGTACATAAGGTACATGCAGGAGTGGTAAACTGTACAAAACCTGAATAAATAGATCCAGGTGTCAAAGATTAAGTGCGGGTCCTGAACTGACGTGTACAGAAGCCATTTGCTCAGACAGCTCATAGAATGTGATGTGAACGAATTCCAAGATTTGTCGGGTTCATATGTCGTAGATTCGGCATCCCTTATGATCTGAAGCATAACCACCAAATATTTCAACAATCTCTTTAGCTTTTAACCTTTCCAGATCTTGGTAGTCATTTTGTAGGGTATGAAGAACTCCTATGAAGATGTTGACAGTATTGGGTTTGTGGGCATGCTTCTTTCGTTAGCGCAGTTGACTAGCCGAACAAATAGAGCTGGTGTACACGGTAGTGACACGTTTGCCTTGAAGAAGATCAACACCATCCAATTCTCTTAGAAATTACACAGTCACCGACGACACAGTCTCCATAACCCATAATTGTGTCAACCTGGTAGTTCCCGAATCTAACTATCCCGATAAACTCATTCATGAAATTCTTGAGCCCTGAGCAATTACTGATTGGTTTAAGAAGATGTTGACATGAGTACCAAACAGAGAGAATTAGTCGGTACGTTGAAGAAGACAGTAATCAACACTTCTTAAACTTTCACCACCAAAGCTTTTGAGGTTCCTGAAGCTGTAGATGCCATGAAATAATCTTAAGCGGAGTTTTACAACTCTTGTGACTTAAACCGAGAGATCGATTCTCTCCCGGGATTTTACTAAAGTCAACAAAAGAAACCGAAAGATGTGATATGCGATTATGACTTAGAGTGAGATCTTGGATAGGTCACAATTTGCACTAAGTGTCAAGTCGCGACAAGTCAAGTTACAATAGATCCGATCGTAATGAGTCAAGTCGTAAGGATTAACTCACAACGTCAAATTACAATCAGACTAATTGAAACGACTTAAGTCACAACAATTCACCAAGCGCAAGTAGTTAACAAATCACTAGAATCTCACTACTGAGTTAATCACTAGGCACCACCAAATCGTCGAATTTTTTGTCTCCTCATTATAAAGCTTTGGTAGCTTAGCAAAGTATCATCTCACGCTTGAATAGTTCTTCTCATTATTCTTCCAGCTGAAAGGCTCAAGTAATGCGTACCAAAAGTATCCAGAGACCACTTCCCCCAAGTAGTTGAAGTGATGCAATCAGTCTCATTATATGAAGCTCAAAAACCTGAAGCACACTTGTACCTGTTTTATCATCAGAAATTGTTTCTTACATCTCTTCCCCCACGTAGGTGGAATAATACACCAAAAGAACGAGTTAGAACATTGATCTTCTCTGCGGTTATGATATTTAACTTCCCGGAATAACTTCAATTAGGAAGAAGTATAAAGTTCATCACGTGTACTCGTTGTGGGTTCCAATATATGTCTCCTTCCCCTTTGCTATTTTTGATACTTCAGAATCAGCCACACATTATATGCACATACAACTTGAAATTTTGTGAGAAGAACAACATATGCNGGTTATGATATTTAACTTCCCGGAATAACTTCAATTAGGAAGAAGTATAAAGTTCATCACGTGTACTCGTTGTGGGTTCCAATATATGTCTCCTTCCCCTTTGCTATTTTTGATACTTCAGAATCAGCCACACATTATATGCACATACAACTTGAAATTTTGTGAGAAGAACAACATATGCTTAGATGGATCCTGTGAGAATCAAATGCTACAGAAAAACCCTCTTATGACTATCTTATCAACCCTCATGAAAAGTCGGCTATTGCTAAGACCACTTTGTGAAGTAAACCCGATATTCCCAACTTGAAGATGAAGTAGAATTCCCCGTTTTTGTGACTTAAACTTGCACCATTGTATGACAAAGAGCGGTGTAGAGACTTCATGCATCGAATCACTAAGTACTCTTTACTCTTCAACCATCCAACCATCGAGTATAAGACGTACATCACCTCTTGAATACTAACAACTACGTCTGAGTTGTGACACTGAATGTGATAGTTATTTAGTGGCAATAGAAGAGAAGATTCACCAAAATAACTAGATACCCAAGTCATCGTCAATGTATAGATCAAAGTCTCGAACAAGGATCCCGAAGATACTTAGTACACATACCCTTAAAATTTCACTTCAATCTCAAATAAACAATACCAAGTAAACTCTTGTGATCACTTAACATTCCATTTCCAAATTCTTAGCCGACGTATTTCTTTACATTCTTGTGGTTGATTTATAGAGTGCACATTAGAAGGAATAACAATCCGTGAAGAAGGGGATTCTTCAGAATCCGGTTTTGGGAAAGGAATACCAGAAGACGGATCATTATTCATGTGCAACTTCATTATCATGATAGTCATTATCAACACCTTGAAGAATAACTGGAGATTGGGTTACGTGAGTATTCTGAGAAATACTTCAAACTAGTGCATCTTGCTCAATGGAGATGGAAGAGGATGACCCAAGAGCCAACAGAAACCGAAGAAGGAGCTTCAGAAACTAGATGTTCAACATTCGTTAAAGCTTGGAAGTATTCATCAAACATAAATCCCAGTCATTCTTAGTAAATGGAGCATTTGGTGTTGGTGGAGAGTTGTATGACCATTCTTTAAACATTAATCACCATGTGGTCTATTCGAGCAAGGATAAGTAGATCCACTTGAAGATTGTACGAACATGGAAGAGACGGAACCATGTCGTAGAGAATGATCAAAACCAAGAAGATTTCTCTTCTTCCGAAGATAAGGCGCACTGAATCGTACACCTTTCTTTTCATTGAAGAACGGGGCCTGAAGTGTTGTCAGCAGACACCATAATGATGAAATTGAGAACCGAGGCTTGAACTGAATTGTCCAAACGTCATAGTCATTGAAGAACGAGGCCTGAACTGATGTATTCAGACGTCATAAAGCACATGCATCAACATCGACATTCCAAAACTCTTGAAGCTGGAGAAATGATTGCTTTAGGCCTCCAGACTTTGAGTTTTCTCATATAGTGAATGATTGATGTACCTGCAACTGAGTAAGGACTACCTGCACTAACATCACAAACTTGATTGCATATATATGGGTTAGTGACAACAGTATCCAAACCCTTAGGGGTTTCACGATCAACCATGGTATTGCCATTAGTGAGCAACTTTCCGGTAGGTAACCACTTAAGTCCGACGTTCTTAAAAATTCTACCAGTTGGCATCCACTTTTGGCAAGATCTAGGATTGCTAAGTGTCTTATGCATAGTGGAAGACTTAACGTTATTCCTAGTCTCTACTGATTTAGCAGTTTGTAACCACCTAGGAGGAGTTTTAGGTTCGTTTTGCTTCTTATGCATGGTAGATGACTTACTACAAATCCTAGATTTAACCGGTTGAATCTTAGCAGTGTTCCTCAATAACCTAGGAGGCATCATACAAGGTTGTGAACCTAAGATACCATCCTTATGAAGTAGTGCCCTTTTCCTAGCTTTTTCTAGATCATAGTTCTTGTGCAAGTCATTTATATCATAAGTGTTTTGAATCTTAATGCTTGGTTTTGACACTATTTTCGAACCAATCCTAGAGGAGCTAAGAGCAGGAGTGGCTACATGTTGAGGTTTAGCAGAACTAGAAGCAATAGTCTTAGGCAAATAATGTGGAGTGACAGGTTTTGTCAAAACTTGTTCCGCATCAACTTGGGAGGCAAACCGTGTTTTTGAAAGTTTTGGACGTTCAGATCTAAACGCAGTCGGTTGTCTAACAACTGATCGGTTTCTATTTGATGGTAACACAGGTTTCCCCAAGATTGATGGTTTTGCAAACTTAGTGTTCACACTATTCCCTGTTGCTTTTCTTAGCTCATTTTTTAATGCTGCAATTGTGAAACCCTTTTCCAGAAGTTGAGCTTTGAAATCATCATTTTTGGCAGTCAAAGAGGTTATCTGTTCTAACGTCTTAGTTTTAGTATCTTTGATAGATTCACACAATTCATTACACTGATGTTTCAAAGTCTCATTTTTTACAAGTAAATTAGCCACATTATGTTCCAATTCAATAACAGCGCAGTCATGTTTAGCTTTGACTTCATTACACATATCACACAACTCAGTAATACGGTTTTTCAGGTTTTTGATTGTCAAGTTCTTTGTTTCTAGCTGAGCTTTCAAATCATTAATCATAAAGAATTCACGGAAATCAGGAAGTTCCGGATTTTTACATGGTTGGTTAATCTGAAGACTTTCTTCCTTTTGTTGCATTGCAATTTCAAGAGAAATACAATGTTTTTCAAGCTGTAAAAATCTTTTTGAAAGTTCATTAAAAACTTCTTTATCAACCATATCATTTGATTTAAAAGCATCAGCCGTAAACACAGAACTTAACAAGTCATCACGTTCAGCATCCTGATCGCTTTCTCCCCCTTTATGACTCATATTTGTTGAATTAGACATGGTATTGCTATCAGTCTTTTCCAACAAATTTGTGTCATAATTGAGTTTGATTTGATCAGTATGCTGACGTTCATTAGAGAGCACATTTTGTTGAACAGTTAAGGGTACCTCAGCACATGACATTTGTTCATTAACCGGTCTAAAATCAGCATCCATGCCATGGGTGACTAGAGTCACTGAACTGCTGGTAGTGTCAAGCTTATCAGTCTCTGATCCTTTACGCATCGTGACACCTAACCCAACATCTAAAGCTTTTCCCGAATCGTCAATACCATCACATGATTGTACCAGAGATCCCTTCACTTTGTCGTCATCTAAACGTCTGTGTTGTGCTCTTTCCTCAATGAATGCCTTAACATCACCCATGAGTTGGATGAGTGTATCTCTGAACGTGTCAAACTCAATTCCCGTGTGATCTGCAAAGCACCTTTTAGTCATCTCACTGTAATGGTCATACTCCAAAGTGAATTTTGAATCAAAGAATACTTGGAGTTGTTTGTTAATCACACAAAGAGCAGCCATGGATCCAATTTTTGAGGATTCTTCTTGGTCAAGTTGTTGTTGTTGTAATTGATCTAAGTAAAGAATCATTGTGTCTGTAAAAGTCTGAACATCTTGACCAAAAAGTGTTTCAAATGCACATTCGAATCCCCTTTTGAAACCATTTCCCTTTAAGAGTACCGAGAGGTGTGAATGAAGTTGTCGGAAGCATTCTATGGAGCTTTTCTCTGCATTATTGAACAATTTATGTGGCTGAAGCAACTCTTTCTCTTGAGAACTCGAGCATGAGGATTCCATTATAGTTGATCCAGATTCAAAACCGGTAGTCTGTTGTACTTCGTTGGAAGTCTTATGGTCATCCATCATGTCGTACAATTTGAGTATATCAGAGATGACCGAATCTGACTTAGTCGACATGATTGTGAAAGTGCATGGGATTTTACAATTCTATGATTTAAACCGAGAAATAGATTCTTTCGCGGGATTTTACAAAATCAAGAAAAAAACCGTGAGAAGATGCTAAGTACTTTAGTGATTGAGTGTGAGATGATAAACTTTGCAAGGTATAGTAAGTTATATAAGTTTAGTCACAACGAGTTAAATCACACCAAGTCAAATCACAATTAGTCAAATTGCAAGAATCAACTCGCAACGTCAGATTGTAATTGGACAAGTTGTAACAACTCAAATCGCAACCAATCTCAAATCACAGAACTATTCAACTTGCAGCGTATTGTCAACTCACAACAACTTGATCACCTATCAGTGAGTTATCAACCAGCGGTGTGATTTGGTTTGGTTGATGCAAGTTGCAATGGTGAAATTATGGTCTGAAAACTTAAAACCTCAATAACTTCACTCCGGAGGTGATTTGGGCCTCGAAAAATTCGTTTCACGACTTCGTGGTGAAACCTCACAATATTCAGCCTGTTCCGGTCGTTTTGACAGGTATTTCGCTGAAAACGGAGTTACGGTTCAAAAGTTATGGCCGTTTGAAGTTTTAACGTAAAAAGTCAACTTTGGTCAAACCGCTAGAATCTGGTCAAACCGCTAGAATCTGGTCAAACCGCTGGAATCTGGTCAAACCGCTAGAATCTGGTCAAAAACTAACCGCTGACAGAAGATAACCGCTGACAAGGTAACCGCTGGCCTGGTAACCGCTAACTATGTAACCGCTGGTAAGATAACCGCTGACAAAGAAAACCGCTGGAGGAGCTAACCGCTGGAACACTAGGACAGACTGAACTAACCGCTGATAGCAAACCGCTGAAATAGTACACAGTACAGCGTTATGTTCGCTGACAAATTGTACTAACCGCTAACACTAACCGCTGAAACCCCCAAACTAACCGCTGCCAAGAAAACTTTTACCGAGGAGAAAACCGCTGCCAAGAAAGAGGTCCAAAATCACTCGTACGCTTCACAAACGTAAGATCTAGCCAAACCAACTGATAAACTAGATGGATCTAACCCCTCTAATCCAAGAAGTACACGAAAAACACAAGAAACAACACGAACAAGATCAAATAAGAGTAAAACCACCCTAAACTAATAGAAACGAAAACAAACCATACACCACAAGTCCTACAATCCCTAGGATGTAACCATGGCTCTTGATACCAATTGTAGGATACTAATAAAGTTCACAAACACGAAACTAACTTGTGGTATGGCTCGTTATATGTAAGAAAGAAAGAAAGAAAGAAAAGTAGAGAGAGAAAGTTAGAGAGAGAAAGAGGTGAAGCCTTAGAGAGAAAACCAAAAAAAAAGAAAATAGATTATGAGAAGGCTTACCCTCTCCAAGGATGGAGAGGGTATTTATATGTACATGGGTTTTTGCCACTTGGGCGTGCCACTTGGGCTGCGGATCAGGTATACAGTGGGTAAAGACCCGTCCTTCTTCCGCGAACTAATCTACTACTAATCTACGTTTTACTAACTAATATAACTACTACGAGCTAAACAATGCTTTATCATATCTAGGGGTGACCGAATCTTTCTCATACAAAAAACGTATTCCTAACACCAAACCTCAAGAGCAACATACTAAGTCTAGGACAACTTACCGAGATAGGTTGTAAGATCATCATGGATGGAAACATTTTGACTTTGTATGATAAGAGTAAGAAATTGTTGATGAAGGTAGAAAGATCAAAGAATCGACTTTACAGTATTAGACTACAAATAGAGGCACCTATATGTCTCTTAGCAAACATGGATAACCAAGCATGGTTATGGCATGCTAGATTAGGTCATCTGAACTTTGACACGTTAGACAAGATGACAAGGAAAGGTCTAGTAAATGGAATACCAAGGATAAATCATGCAGGACAAATCTGTGATGCATGTTTATTAGGAAAACACATTAGAACACCATTTCCACACAAAACTAAATTCAGATCAAAGAACCCATTGGACTTAGTATATGGAGATCTTTGTGGTCCCATAAGTCCAGCCACACACTTTGGAAAGAAGATCATCTTCTTATTGATAGATGATTGCACACGGTTCATGTGGGCCTACTTTCTAACATCGAAAGATCAGGCATTTAGCACATTTAAGGAATTTAGACAGAAGATTGAAATGGAGTTGAAGTTGAAGTTAAAAATGCTAAGAACAGATAGATGTGGTGAATTTACATCAAATGAGTTCACTAAGTACTGTAAAGAAAATGGTATAGCACGACAGTTGACAGCACCATACTCACCACAACAAAATGGAGTAGTGGAGAGAAGAAATAGGACAGTGTTATCAACAACTAGGAGTATGATGAAAGCGATGAAGTTACCCTTAACTTTTTGGGCGGAAGCAGTCAAACACGCCATTTACATACTCAACAGGGTACCTACGAAAGCCCTGGAAGATAAGACACCATATGAAGCCCTCTACAAAAGTAAACCGAATCTGGAATACCTAAGAATATTCGGATGCACAGCTTATGCTAAGATAACGATACCTCACTTAAAGAAGTTAGATGACAGAAGCATACCGATGGTTTATTTAGGAGTAGAGGAAGGATCAAAAGCATGTAGGCTATATGATCCAGTAAGGAAGAAGAAACATGTTAGTAGGGACGTAAAGTTTATGGAAACAAAACCGTGGGATTGGGATAAGAATGAAGAGGATACAAGTACACAAGACACGTTTTAGGCTAGTTTTGTGGAAGGCGAAGTTGACAAGGAAAACCCTTTACAAGTCAACATAGAAAACGATGATGATTTGTATCCATTACCGGATCCAACATCAGATCCAGACTCACCAGTCACACCACCAACATACAATTATGACCCTAACTCAGAAGAGGAAGAAGAACCTACAATTAGCTCATTAGGAAGCTCAGGTCAAAGATATGATCATAGCCCAGTTCGAGGCTTAAAAAGTTTAGCAGATATTTATGAAACTGCACAACATGTAGAAGCACCTAGCTTATTCTTCACAGAAGAAGAACCTCAAAATTATAAGGAAGCATCAAAGGATAAGAAATGGATTGAGGCCATGGAGATTGAATTGGATTCAATCAACAAGAATAATACATGGACCCTTACTACATTGCCAACAAATCAGAAGGCAATAGGACTCAAATGGGTTTATAAAACCAAGAGAGATGCTAAAGGAAAGATCATCAAGTATAAGGCTAGATTAGTAGCAAAAGGTTATGTACAAGAACAAGGAATAGACTTCGATGAAGTGTTTGCACCAGTTGCTAGGATATAGACAGTTCGTCTAATATTGGCACTAGCAGCATATCATGGCTGGCAAGTACACCACTTAGATGTAAAATCAGCATTTTTACATGGAGAATTGAAGGAAGAAGTCTACGTTACACAACCTGAAGGTTTCATACAAGCAGGAACTCAGGGAAAAGTATCACAAGCTAATAAAGGTTTGTATGTGATTAAGAAGCACCAAGAAGTTGGAACGTGAAAGCTGATCAAACTTGAATTTGGATTTAAGAAGGTAATCTCGAACAGCAGTTATACAAATAAGAAAGCAGCTTAACAACTAATAGTTGGAGTAATGTAAGTGATGAGTAATACGGGAACTCGCAAAGAAAGAAAATAACTTTTGTCAAATTCACAGATGAAAGACAAATTTGAAATGAGTGAACTATAGGGTTATGCTTATTACATTGGGGATAGAATTACACAGAAGGAGGATGAGTTACAACAGCAACAGGATAATGTAATAAGATCTTGAAAGATACAAGTATGACGGACAGTAATGATACTAAGATACCTATGGATCCCGGCACTAAGTTGGTCAAGGCGGAAGATGGAGAATTAGTTGACGCAACTTACTACCGAAGTTTAAGGTACTTACTGCATACAAGACCAGATCTTAGTTACTCAGTCGGACTACTCATCAGATTTATGCAAGACCCGAAGGACCATCACCTGAAGGCAGTGAAACAAGTAATCCGATATATCAAAGGAACAAAGGAGTATGGCATAATATACAAGAAAGAAGGCGGCTGCAAGATTACAGGTTACAGCGATAGTAGTTATGAAATCAACACCGATCAAGGAAAAGGAACTACTGGAATCGTATTTTATTTTGGAGAGTAACCTATTACTTGGTGTACTTAGAAGCAACCTACAGTGGCACTATCATCATGTGAATCAGAATTCATGGCAGCTACTGGAGCAGCATGTCAAGCTTTGTGGTTAAAACAACTACTTAGTGAATTGACTAGATGGCAAGAAAAAAGGATAACGCTTAGAGTTGACAACATATCAGCTATAGCACTCGTGAAGAACCCAGTATTTCATGGAAGGAGCAAGCACATAGACATTCGCTATCATTTCATTCGGGAATGCGTAGAGAATGGTCATATCAATGTGGAACACGTTAGTGGAGAACTACAAAGGGCGGACATCTTAACGAAAGCCTTACCAAGACTAAAGTTTGTAACAATGCGACAAATGCTCGGAGTTCAAGACTTAGGTCGAAGCAACGATCAAGATTAAGAAGGAGAATGAAAGTTATAATCTCGATATTGCTTCTCACAAAACTCGAAGGACCAAAGTAATAGACATGAAACTTATTAACCGTATTAGTTAGTTAAGTTAGTTAAATGTATTTAACCCTAAAATGAAAGGGTATGTCGTTTGGGAAGTCAACCCAGCGAACCGGTGCAATGGTTGAGTCACAACCATTCGCAAACTATATATAGACATGTACATGTATCGATTACAAGTTTAGAACCGATTAATAGTTATTCAGGTTTTACGTTTATTTGCAATTTCATATCGACTCTCATTTGGGACTAACAGCAACTACAAATTACATTAAACAAACCTCAACCAAAAAGAAAAACTCCAGCTCAAATGGTCTGAAAATGTATCCAACTTGACGCGTTATTCTTTCGCGTGTATCAAACTTTTTCTATTCCTATTGAATGTATAAACTTTTAATTTATCCTATTGCGCATAGCCGCATATCATTAACTTTTAAGTTCGATACATTTTATGTATCGAACTTTACCCATAATGATACGCGCAATAGGATAAATTAAAAGTTTATATATTCAATAGGAATTAAAAAAAGTTGGATACACGCAAAAGAATGACGTGTCAAGTTGGATACATTTTCAGACCATTATCCCAAACTAATTCACAAAAAATTAAAATAAGTTAGATTAGATATAAAGCAACCTTTGATCATAAGTTTGGAATCCTGAACAGATTGAAAAGTGGATAGTTCGAGCAACGCGCTTGCCCATCTAGTTAAATTCTGTAACAAAAAATAATTTTTAGGTTAATGAGATTGAGGGGTGTTCGTTTCGGCTTATTTGGTTTTGGGCTTATGCTTATTTTGAAACTTTTCAGCTTATATAAGCTTAATAAGCCGAAATGTTTCAAAATAAGCCACAAAAAGTGAGCTTATGTAACATAAGCCCAGAATTAAATAAGCTATAAACTGGCTATAATAATAATAATAGTTGGTTTTTTAAGTTAAAAAAAGATGATATGAAATGAATAAAAAGTACCTCGGTATCGAGTGGGTTTTTGGTGTAAGTGACTTCAGCAGTACGGCAAGCGTGTTCGAAGAAGAGAAGTCGATCGAAGTCGTTTTCCATTTCTATTACGTAATTGATTTGAAAGGAATTGATTTTGGTTTATAGGGTTTTATTTATTTGTTTTGGGGGGCAATTGGTTTTTATTTCGTCTTGTTCAAGTTAAGTGACACTGGTGTATGCTTATTCATACACCTTTTATTTACCAAATTAAGACCAAAACGACCAAAAACTAACCATATATGCCAAAGATATTGTGTTTTTGTGTTTGTGATCGTGCAGGTTATGGATATTTCAGAAATGATATCAAAATCACAAAAACCCGACAAAAACGAGCACGAGAATGGAAAGTGTCAAAAGCCGAAGCCGGGAAAGTCAAATAGTCAATTCAAGTCCCTCAAGTTTCCAAGAATAACAAAAGAAGTCCCTGGTCAAAGTTTGAAGAAATTGGCAAGAATGGTCCTTCATCTTTCAGGAGTTGTCAATTTTAGTCCTTTGAAGATGTAATTGAAGAAAATGACAAATGAGACCTCATAAAATCATGGAGTTGACAAAAATGGCCCTTGGAATGAAGATTCAAAAATTACAACATTGGTCCTTAAAATTACAGAAGTTACACATTTGGTCCCTATTAAAATTCAGCCTTTTAGTCCTAAAACTAAACTAAACCCAACCCAAATTAAACCTTATAACCCCATCAGCCCTTTAACCTATTTAGTCCTAAGCCCAACAACTCTTAATAATATCACCCGGCCCAAACCTAAACCCAAGTCAACCCCTTTTATTATTTTTGGTCAAACAACAATAAATAAATCCCCAAACAAACCCCTCCCTTTTTACCCCCAAAAGTTACCCCAACCCAGACACCAGGAACCCTAATTTACTGTTCACATTACAATCCTCCAAATTCACTGCAATTAAGGGCAAATTAGGAATTCCCCACGCGTTTCTAGAAGCAACCTGACATGGCAGGCCTGCCATGTCAGCTATCCGTGTGAAAAACCGCGTCAAATGATTGGGGAAATTCAATCTAAGGGCTGAGAAATGAAGATTGGGGACCAAGGCTAATCTGAGGGTTGATATGAGCTCAAACAAGCACACATAGCACACGGATTGATGAGCTGGAATGCTAGAAGGATCCAACCTCACTTCTCCTCTCAATGCTATAAATAGGACTCTCATCCTCACTTGTTAGAGAGTAGTTTTTAGTTCAGTTATGCTGTAAAAATTTCTTTTGTAATGTTTTCAAGTTAATTAATGAAAGTTTGGTTTTGAATCTTCTTTAATTCGTATTGTTAAATCTCATTTACCTTTCATAATTAGTTTCATTAGTTTAATCTCATTATTTTCTGCTTTTCACAATCAAAACTATCTGTTTTAACTTTTCAAATTCATAGTTGTTTGTTTAAATTCTGAAAATATAAAACACAAAAATAAAAAAAATAAAAAATAAAAATAAAAAAATATAAATATAGTTTTCAATTCATTTAAGTATTGTGCAAATCAGTTGTTTATAAGCTTTAGTATAATAGATTAAGTGTTTTAAAAATCTTTAGAAAACATTTTCTCAAAAATAAAAAATAGTCAACAAAAGTCAATGCTGGTGTTCAATTGATTCAGAGGTGATTCAGTGTTGTTTGTGGGTGGTTCAGAAGGAGTTGAAATAGCCTATCCAAAGATAGGCCACTTGGAGTATACCCCTACTCAGTAGGGCCTTGGTTTGTAGTAAGAATTTCATTTTCCTTTAAGTGCTTTACTCATTTAAAAGTTTAGATCTGTTGCAGTTAATATTTACTGTTTGATTAGTTGATGTTTGATGTTATTTAGTAGTTATAGTGATGTTTGAGCTTTATTGATCTATTGTGTTGTGATTTGTTGAAGTTGAGTCATATTGCATCAATAGTGGTAGAACTGTGATACTGTGGATCTGTGATTCTTAGTTAGTGTTCGGTTGCTGCATATTGTTGTTGATCTGATGTTCATTGATCATTAGTAACTGTAAGTGATCATAGTTGTGGTAATTTGAGGCCTTAATCAAGTAGCTCTAGTGTATTCAGTTAGGTTAAGGGGTGTTTGGATGCTACTGGTTTGCTGTGATAAATTGAGTTCCATAGGTTTCTGCTGGTTTAGATTTATCATATAGGATAATATTAGTGATTGTAAGTCATAAAACCAGTAGGTATTTCATCTAATAGTCAATTTGATCTACTTGGTGCCTTAACAGTTCACTGTGAGGAATTTTGAGTTGCTTGATCACTAATTCTGTTGAACAAGTACTTGTAGTAGCATAAGTTCACTTAACCAGTACTTGAAACATCTTATTGAATCAATTGGAGTGAATCAAAACTCATAAAAGTCAACTGTAAGAACAAAGAAAGAAAAAGTTAAAATCAACTGAGTCAGTATGTACTGACTCAGTGTGGTACCTGTTTGAGCTTAAATCTAAATGAGCAATTGGAGGTTTAGCATAGGGCTTTTGGTGTTTAGAAGTAGTCAACCTAGCTAGGTACATTTTGCCCCCTTTAGGTTCTGCTTTAGTGCTTATTCTGTTAGCTTAATTATTCTCTTAAGATTGTCCCATTTTTCTGTCAAACTGTATTTGCTTTTGAGTGAAGTTGATGTAAGTTGCTTGTGTACTTGCATCCAGTGAATCATTTGAGTGTTTTCAAGTTTGTTTGAGCTAGTTTCATTGTCCTGTGCTTATTTGTTCATTAGTTTGCTTATTTGGCTTATAATAGTGCTTAATTTGGACTGTTTGACCTTGCATTGCATGAACCAGAGTTTCTTTTGGTCTTAATTAAGTATTTTTGGGCTTATTTGAGTCATAAAATCATTTTGGAAAAGTTTGACTTAATTTGGTCAAACTGCTTATTAATAAGCACTTATTCTAAACTGCTTTTTGCTCCAATAAGCACTTAACTGCTTAATTTTCCAAAATTTCTTTTTCCAGTAGCTTTAGAATTTTATTTTAGATTTACCATAAAAAATTCAGAATTATTTGAATAG
Organism: Artemisia annua; assembly: GCA_014162995.1. NCBI lineage: Eukaryota > Viridiplantae > Streptophyta > Magnoliopsida > Asterales > Asteraceae > Artemisia > Artemisia annua. Next base: position 331,618 of record LBNU01002880.1, on the reverse strand, counting down.
ATTTGCTATTTCTTTTTAATTTTTCTTAATTTTTAAGTCATTGTTAATTCAAATTAAATCACAAAAAGACAAAAATAATTTTCATTTTTATTTTTAAAATTAGTTATTGGTTCATTAAGATTTTTAAAAATTATATTTGTAGATTAAATCTTTTATTTGCTAATTAGTTTAATTTTCTTTTATTAAACAAAAATACAAAAATAGTTTTTAATTCTTAAATAAAAATAAAAAACCAAAAATAATAATTTTCTTTTTCTAAAAACTTTCTTTTATCATTTCTAGTTTTTAAAAATTTAAATTGCATCCCTAGCATTAGATTTGCATTAATTTCACGTTTTTAGTTGTTAAGTTACGTTTATTTCACGTTTATTAATTCGTAGTTACGTTTTTAGCTTACGTGTGCTTTGATTACGTGATTTGCTTATCTAATTACTTGATTGTGTTTAATTTGCTTATCATTAGTGTAATTCTAATTTTTACCACTTTTACCATTTTTCACTACACGTTTTACGATTCGGAAATCGATATTCCATTTAGCCTTCACACGGACACGACCCGGGTAATTTCTTATTTGTTGAGAAATTATTTGGAAAAATACTATACTAAAACGATCACACCAGACACGCTGTACCGATGATAGATTGACACCTATAACTTCTAGAATGATCACGGTTTTTTAAATGACCCGGATGTGGAATCGAGTTTTAACCGGTTTTCTGTTTAACTGCTCGAATTAGTCAGCCGATCCGTTTTCAAAACACTGCTTATGATTCTATATTATAGATCGTGGCGGAGCTACAACAAATATTTTAAAAATATTATTAATGCAATCCTCATATAATAAGAGGGTCAAAGGTTAAACTATATTTTTTTACATGAAAAGAATAGAAAGTACATGTAATCGTTTTCTGCCGCCTTAATCACACTTTCAAAAACGTCATGGTTTTGCCATGGCTCGTATGGCTTGAGGCATGATCATGCCGCCACACCACGCCTCACGCAATTTATAACCTTGCATGTAATACAAGAAGTTCTAGGAGGGCTACCTCCCTCTCTAGTCTTCAAGAAGCTCCGCCTATGGTTCAAAAGAACATGACCGAAATCAAAATTTGATGTTAAATTATGGGTTACATGATATAAACACCACTTNACTATCACCTCCGGTCAAACCGTCGCCACATGTGGTGGTCATACCACCACATCCGCCGTTAGCCCCAGACAAACCACCGTCGCCGCCACTTCATGACAAACCACCACAGCCGCCGCTATGGTCAAAGCACAACCTTTGGTCAAACTCGGATCTAAACCATACAAACACACACTCACAAAGCTAGATCTGATCGAAATGGGACTTCAATTCAGTTTAAAATGATAGATCGGAGCCTATATTGGTTATGGTGAAAATTGTAAGTGGCAAGGTTGTGGCCGATGGCTGTGGTTGGTGTTAGTGAGTGAGAGCTAATCTATACTACTTATAAAGGAAAATTAGTCAAAGTGAAAAGTTGAGTTTTCAACACTTGGTCATATGAGAGAGAAAAATAATGTAATTAATACTCTTATTAAAACACCTCATTACTTAAAAATACAATGATTTATTCACATTGTACAACCAATTAAAAACATATCGACCAAATTAAATACAACCAATTAAAACACCACTTACTAAAAAGTACAATAAAATTTTCATAATGTACAATTTAAATAAGCTACAACATAATCCATATGAAATACTGTAACTAAACACACTAATTAATGTTATTTTTAAACACCCTAAAATGAAAAGTACATGTTATTATAAACCGGGTTGACCCGGGACGCTTCAAACCCGGCGGGTTGACCCGGTTTAATTTGACCCATTTTGACCCAACCTAACAAGTTGACCCGGTTTAAATAGACCCATTTTTCGACCAGAACGGTTCAACCGGTTGAACCACCCGGGTCGAACCGGGTTTCAAAACATTATGTTTAATTCCCAAATCTTCAAACTTTTATTATTTTTCAGGGTTATTGTACAAAGATGTTACTAAAGTTTGCGTTTGTGTTGTCCTAAGGTAATAAAGTTTCAAAGTTGTCATCCAGATTACTCAACTTAATTTGACCGGTTAAATTTGTTACTGTGTTTTGGGTAACCTAGAGTTAACGGTGAAAATCCTACGTGGCATGCATTTTTTGTCATCCAGGTTACCCAACTTCTTGCGACTTGTTATATTTGTCATCCAAGTTATATTTATGTTAATTTGACCGTTTTTATATATTTTCATACGTTTTAATCCGCTTTTATACATTTTCATACGTTTTTATCCGTTGTAGTCCGTTTTCATAGATTTTCATATGTTTTCATCTGTTTTTATCTAATTTTATACATTTTCGTCTTCTTTTATACATTTTTGTCTGTTTCTGTATCGATTTTAAATCACGATTTTGACTCCTTTTTGGTCTGAATCATCAAAAGTGTAAAACACGAAAGTTGTCCGAAATGATGTTTTACATCAAGACTCGCGATATTTTAATAGATGAAAACAATAAAATATAAGAAAATGGATGAATCGATTTTAAATCACGATTTTAAATCCAAAATGATGTATCGATATTAAATCACGATTTTTATCCGTTTTCATACATATTATATGTATAAAAATGGATGAAAACGGATAAAATATAAGAAAAACAGATGAAACGTGTAATAATAGATGAAAACGAATAAAAGTGTATGAACACGGATAAAAACATATGAAAACGTGAAAAAAACGGATAAAAACATGAGAAAATGGATGAAAACGTATAAAAACGGACGAAAACTGATAAAAACCTATGAAAACATGAGAAAAACGGACGAAACGGACGAAAAAGGATAAAACCGTAAGAATAGTCAATGAGGACTAACGATGCAAATATTTTAACTCAATGGGGACTAACTTAGATGACAGTTTTGAAACTTTAGTAACTTAGATGAACTTTTTCTCAAACTTTAGTAACTTCTTTGAGGTAGAATATGTTTCAGGTTGAGATACCGGTTATCAACCGGTTGCCCACCTTGGGAGTAACCTTAGTGTAACATCTTTGAAACTTTAGTAACCCAGTTGATAAACCCGTGAACTTGAGTAACCTGGATGACAACTTTGAAACTTTATTACCTTAGGACAACACAAACGCAAACTTTAGTAACATCTTTGTATAATAACCCTTATTTTTCGTTTATAACCTATAATTTTTTTTATCAATAAACTATTTGTCGCTATAAAATCCCGTTGCTATGCACGGGTACTCGTCTAGTCATAAAAGATTACGAAAATGAAAGAAAATGATGAAATGATGAAGCTATGTAGATGTTTCAAATTTGGGTAAAGAAAATGAGAGGTTTTAAATTTTTAGTGTGTAATTTATTTAGGAAATATAAAAAAGGAAAAGTCATATTACCCTATGTGGTAAAAGTCAAAATAGTGCAGTGGTGTTTGATTCTAAAAAAGTGGTGTGCGAAACCAAAAAAACCTAAATCATATAAGTGTGTTATATGAGTAAAAGAAGTTCAAGGGTATTTGTGTAATTGAGAGTATTATTTATTAGAAAAAGCCTAGCACATTACTGTATTATTCAAAATCAACATTTTACAACAATTTAAAGAAAAAGTTACTCACTATTGGTAGTTATATACAAAGAGACATTTCTTTCATATTTATTGTTGTCTTTCAATTTACTCATACACCTTGTATCGTAGAAATTGTTTAGCAACTATAAAGTGCTTGGAGATATACAACTTATATGATTATTGTTGAAGCATAATTTAGTCGGGTTGGTCTTGAGGACTCTCATGGTGTCGGTCATCGTCATCCCGAGTTTTGAAGAGTGCCACAAACATGGAAGAACCGGTTATAAGGGGACTCGGAACTTAAGCCTCAGAAAAATGTTAGTTGTTAGTTGTTGGCTCGAGTTAGTGTCGCATCCTCGGGCAGAGATACCAACCACGAGCCTCTCCTTACGGGATAACCCCACTCCTATTCCCGATCAAGTCAGAACCTTTATTTAAAGGAATTAGCATAGTGTAATTAATATGATTCATGTAATATGCACGATGATTTAGAGATGGAGAGTAAGTGTATAGAGAAAGTGTTGCATAAGATGACTTACTTTTATCTTCATGAAATACCTTGGTATCTATATTGGGTTAGGATTGCTTTACCCCATAGATAATAAGGTGCGGAATACTCTATTATCCAATGAGTGGTGACCAAGTAGCTTGCCGACAAAGGTGTCCATTTTACAGCTATGAGGCAAGGGTTTGTCTTTCACTTCGTTCGAGACCTTATTACTTTTTTTTGTATTTATCTTGGTTAGGTTGTCCTTCACGGATGTATACCTTAAGCCTCTTCCAAGCTTATACTTCATGTCCAAGCTTAAGCCTCTTCCATACTTATAGTTCATGTTCGGGCTTAAGCCCTTTCCGGACTTATTTTATGTCCGGGCTTAAGCCCTTTCTGGATGTATAATTCATGCCTGGATGTATAATTCATGTCTGGACTTATATTTCATGTCCGAGCTTAAGCCCCTAACGAACTTATATTTCATTTCTGGGCTGAAGCCCCTTCCGAGCTTATTCTTCGTGTCCAAACTTAAGCCTCTTCCGGGATTATACTCATGTCCGTACTTAAGGCTCTTATGGGCTTATACTTCATATTCGGGTTTATACTTATCTCGGCTCTATTTCATATATGGGTTTAGGACTTATACTTCGTATATGGGCTATAAGCCCTTTCCGGACTTAGTTACATTCCTGACATATTCTGTATGTCTTTTACGGTCCATACGTCATGGTTGAAATACTTTTTCCTTATCTAGAACAAAGAATACTTGTATATTACTATAAATAACTTTTTTTTCCCTATAGCAATGAATACTAGTTTTTGAACGTCTGTTATATTGTCAATGAGTGGAATGACCAACCAAGCGGAGAAATGGAATGGGTAGTGAGATGTCGCAAGATTGAAGCTTATGTATAATGTATGGTGGTCGAAGAAATTTACCCGAGAAGGGCATCACTTAATGCAGGGGAATGGTTACCTGTGGCCTCTTTGATTCTACCTCGACTTTACATGGGATCCCATCATGAGAAGGTTCTTTCTGGTATTTTTAAAATGCACAAGTAAGAGCTCAAACTTGAAATTTCGTCTATGAAAACACGAGGCTCAGTTGATTCTCATCAAGAAATGAGATATAGATTTTCATTTGACAATAGTTATAGTTGTATGTATTAACTATTTTGATTTCTGAGTGCTCTTAAAAAGGTTCTCCTAGCATTATGTTGATGTCCACAAAAGGTGTAGATTGAAGGAAACATTCTGGCCTCGTGTGCATTTTGGCACCAGCCATTGTCCACCCCATAAAGAATAACTCTGACAACTCTCTTGGCTTGGTGAGACACCACCTTTTACCCACAAAATTTCTCCGATGAACCTATGAGTTTTTCGGAAGTGTGTACCAAGTGAGCTAAAGCCCTTTGGTAGCATTATATTGATGTAAGAACACCTTTCAACTAGGTTTTACCACACAGTGTAATCTTAGACAAATATATGTTTTTTTAACGATATAGGCAAATATATGACCACAACAATGTTTATACAATTATTTTTTACATTAAATTATTGACATTGTAGATTGTTTTAGCCTAGGAGAAAAATAGTTAGAGCCCTAGGTATGATAACATGTGATCCGGTGTTAATCCTACGATATGTTGAGGCGGCGTTACCATACCACGATGGTGGCGTTGAGGGTGGTGTTATAACGCACGTTAGTGCGGCAACGTGGGAGGAAACGCAAGTTATGTCCAAGTTATCATACTCCACCTCGCGTTATGCCCAAATTATCATAATTTGTATTTTTTAAAAAGAATAAAAGTGGGTCCTAAAAGGTGGTGTTGAGGTTGTGTTATGATAAGGGATTTTTTTTGTGTTAATGTTAAGATGATAAAGTTGATGTAACGCTGACGTGATTGAGATGTTTTTTTTTTTTTTTTTTTTTTTTTTAAATTCAAGTTAAGCTTTTATGGACTTGTAACGTGTGATGGTCTTTTAGGAGGACAAAAAATATCATGGCAAACTGAATTTAGTCAACATAAAAAACAAGTGGCGGCAAATAGACGAGGACATAAATACAGTTGTGGACGAAACACACACACCAGTTTTGTCCATGGTACACAAATATATATAGTCATCAGTTAAATATCATCATAATCCAATCCAAAAACTTCATTTAATATAGTACGTGTGTAAGAGAAACGTATCTTTTAATTAAATTCAATGGCAGTTGTTGGTTCTTTCAACCTGCTGACTGTAAAATCTTCACCACTATGTTTCGGGTATCATATATCCAGTTGCAGCAAGGCTTTATTTACTACTGCTAATAATAAGTTTGGTTCAGTTAATAAGAAGAATCGTATTCAGATATCTGTTTGTAAATCATCGGCAACTTCTACTTCTGCTTCTTTGTTGTCGTTTCGTGATCTTGATGCTGATGACTTTAGACATCCTCTTGACAAGCAGGTATATTTTATGAAACATAATACTAGTAACAAACAAGCCTATGTTACGTACACTCTGTTTCTTTATATGAAATGTTTTGGTTTGTGATACGTACAAAATACGCTGCTTTTGAGGGCGATTCCGGGTCTCAACGAGATTGGCAAGGCTTTGTTAGGTAACTAAATATTTTATACTTTTGGGTAGGCTATATTGTATATCTATCTTCGATGTTACATGATTGATAATGCCAATTTATTTGGGATTTATATGTATGATGGCTTTGTGTAGGATTCATCTTATATGTAATATATTTGCTGTATAGTTTATATCTTTTACTACATAAATAGGTTATCCGTTCTTTACCATTTTTTAATATTTTATCCACAAAAGGTGTGAATTGGCGGCAACAACCTGGGTGCCTTTTGGCACCGGCCATTGTCCACCCCACAAGGCTTCGGAAACTCTCCTGACCTAGTGGGGCACCAACTGGAGTGAGCAAAAGCCGAGACTCAAACCCTTGACCTTTTATTCTCAAAATCTCTCCGGTAGGCCCATGAGTTTTTCGGAGGTAGGTACCAACTAAGCCATAGCCCTTTGGTTTTTTAATCTTTTATGGTCACTAAGAATTGAACTATTACGGGTGGTATGCTGCCATATGAGTTCATGGTTTTCTCAAACTTGGGATACTTTTTTGGGTTAATTGCCTGGGAATGTATTTAACTTACCATTTTTTTATAGTCTTGTGTAGTGGACTTTTTTTTCCCCTAATGAAACACAAAACTTTTGAATTGTGTTTTTCTGTGTATCCTATGACCGTTTTACCCCTCGATATCAATATAAATATATTGATACCGAGAGGTAAAATGGTCATTTTCCACGAGCTAAATACACAGAAAAGCATGAATTCAAAAGTTTTTTAATTTAATAGGGAAAAAAAAAAGACCACTACACGGAACTATAAAAAATGGTAAGTTAGATACATTATCAAGCAACTAACCCTAATTTTTTTAGGCAGATGTGATGTATGTACGTGTTTATAACTTGGTCCTGCATTTCTCACAAAATAATTGTCAACTAATTGGCTGAGGGGCACCTTGTCTATACGTTGGATATAGCTAGGCGCAACCCCAAATGCGTGGTGGTTGTATGTTTATGGATATCGGTCTCTTATAGGTTGCTGCGCATACATTTTTGCTTGCTTTAGTTTTTAGGAGTTTCTAGTTCTGTCTGATCACTTCATTTAAGTGTAGACTTGAAAACTATGTAAACCTTTAGAGTCAAATTCTTCTGTGACAAAGGAGTAGAAACAATAAGCGGATATATTTGGTGTCAAGCAAGTAGCTTAGCTAGGTTAGAAGTCATGTAGTTGCAGGGGTGATTAAGCATTTATAGGAAATCTTTGTAGTATTTTCATATTCATAGAAATAACATGTCATGTTTTCTTATAGCATTTTCAATTTTACATCGAATTGCAGGGAGCATATTTTGCACAGGTTCTAGGGGAGTTTCCAGGATCGAATTGATCAAGCAAACAACATGTATAATCAACCGTAAAGAATCAATAAAAGAGAAACAAGAAAGATGGGTTGAACCCTTTAATATTATTGATATATATAACCTGAGGGTTGCTTTACAAATACAGAATTTGATCCTATATATACATGATGAAACGCTATGATGTCTGTTAGAAGAAGAGACATGTCGTTTCAATAAAACGTTATAACCCTAGAATTCTAAATAACCGTTATTTAACTGCCTTCTTTTCTGTCTAATGGGTTTGTTGGCCTGCGGCCCAAACCATAAAATTATGCAGGCTTTGTTTTGGCGTCAAAGACATTAAAACAGGTCCAACAAGTTCCTCCCTAATGTCGAGATGCCAAAACCTTCATGTTCCTGATCTCTTCTTGCTCATGCCTTCTTCAATCTGATGTCTTCTATCCATTTAGTGCGTCACTGGTCTTCATGAAAGACAAGTAAATCCCTTTAGCCTTCTGTTTCGACTTGTGACTTCAAGGCAAGTAAATCCCTTTAGCCTTCTTCCTACACCGTTTGTGTGCTTTAATAGCACTTGAGTACATCTTCCTCTTGGTTAAATCCACCCTTGTAACAAAACGCAAACTGTGTTTTTATTTCCAAAACACAATTTATTCTGGTTTTGTTTCTCCATAATTGGCATCCATGGTTACGTCTTTGTTAAAGAAAACGTAGGTTTGAATCTTGATTGATGGTTGAACATGAATTATGTGTTGCTTTGATCCCTTCGGCTCTGATACCACTTTTGCACAGGTTCTAGGGGAGTTTCCAGGATCGAATTGATCAAGCAAACAACATGTATAATCAACCGTAAAGAATCAATAAAAGAGAAACAAGAAAGATGGGTTGAACCCTTTAATATTATTGATATATATAACCTGAGGGTTGCTTTACAAATACAGAATTTGATCCTATATATACATGATGAAACGCTATGATGTCTGTTAGAAGAAGAGACATGTCGTTTCAATAAAACGTTATAACCCTAGAATTCTAAATAACCGTTATTTAACTGCCTTCTTTTCTGTCTAATGGGTTTGTTGGCCTGCGGCCCAACCATAAAATTATGCAGGCTTTGTTTTGGCGTCAAAGACATTAAAACAGGTCCAACAGCATAGCAGAGCAGGTGATGGTACTTGAAAATATAGGAACCTCCGTTCTAGTATCTGAAAACCAGGTGAGTTTTAATCTTGTCATAGAACATCCTTTAAAAGAAAGCATTTTTATGCCTATTAAAAGCGCCTTCCGTGACATTTGTACTTTCGTTTTGAACACGACCACAATGTGTTACATATCTTAATTGGACGTCATATCGTTTTCTATCAGCTTTCAGAACTTCATCAGTTAATGGTTCAATCAGCAGAAGCACTGAAAATTGAAGCTCCTGACCTGTATGTGCCCCAAAGTCCAATACCTAATGCATACACTTTAGCCATTAATGGTAAAAAGCCATTTGTTGTTGTTCATACAAGCCTTATAGAGCTTCTTACAAGAAAGGAGTTGCAGGTAACTTCTATTATTCTTTCCTCATGAATTTTTTACTTTATATTTATCTCTATAACCAAACATCGTTAGTTGTATTACAAATAGATTGATTATATTAACGTGACATGTATGTATATATGGACAGGCTGTTTTGGCTCATGAGTTAGGACACCTTAAATGTGATCATGGTGTATGGCTGAAAGTAGCAAATATACTAACCGTTGGAGCATACACTATACCCGGTAGGTACTTTTTATTCTTTCAGTTTTTTAGCAGGAATTCCAGAAGTAAGGTATAGTTTTTCCAGAATTTTTCCGGAAACTTAACATGAGAATTCTGTCAGATCATTGCTGACGGCGTCAGGTATTACAATCTGACGGCGTCAGACAATAATTTTCTGCAATTTTTGAAAGTTTTGTTTTTCTTCCGAAAATAAAAAGTTTTTGTTAATTCTCTAACTTATAATCTCCAGGAATTTTGCAAAAATATTCATTCCACAAGCATTATATCCTATTATAGATTATACCGCCGATTTTATGCGAGGTTGGCCTTTATTTTTTTTTCCAGGTTAACAGGTTATTTTAGACAAGAAGATGATTTATATATCGAAAGGGAAGCTTTGAGCGTTCATCTTTCTTGGAAGAAGATCTAACCATGTTACCTCACTATCCACATCAAATGAATCAGGGGAATATTTGATTTCATTCTTTCATTTTATTTACTTTTACATCTTCTATTTGAACATTGGGGACAATGTTCGGTTTAAGTGTAAGGGGGGTAAATGAAGGCACCTTAGAGAATACAATTGTGCTTGCTTTTTGTTTGTTTGATAGTAAATTTGTAATAAAACCGAGAGAAATATTTGTTAAGGCAATTTTAGCGCCAATTTAAAAATTTTTACAACATTTAGAAGTGAGACTTTGGTCTTAATGAGCGTCTCATGGATAGGAAATTATATGACTAGCACAAAACCGTACCACTAAAAAATTTTCCACCCCAAATATGTGAGGTTCACCCCTAGAATTGGTAGGAAAAGCATCCATCTTTGATGCTATGATGTGTGTACCGGTAGCACTTAGATTCTAGAACTTGCGTTAGGACCATCAATCCACAAGTGAGACTACATTCGTGTTGGAGGTTATGAGCCCAGAACAGGGTAAGATAATCAATAGCCTAACTACGTACCAATTAAGGTTACCGGATATCACTTGGAATCATGTTATCACTTTCCAAAGTAAACTATTCGACCCTAATGCCTGGGTATCACGAATATCTACTTGGGATAAGACCAAATGTTTGTTATTGAATTAGGCACAAATCAATAACCCTTGCGTATTTTAGTGTTTTGTTTTCTGTGTGTCTTTCATGCTCAACATAATTCCTCTTAAATAGGAAAGTACTCATGGCTAATTAAATGGAATTATGAGAATTGATAGGCCCATTAATCTCCACATAATTACCCCCATTATAGCCAAAGATAGTGGTTACATGACCAATAAAACGTGGTCATAATAGTAGATATAACTGTCATTTGAATAGGTCAAATCAGTTACATTTCATCAGAGTACTAGCAGCAGACTCACAACACTAGCAGCAGAGTCAGTGCTAGCAGCAGAGTCCTAGCAGCAGACTCACAACACTAGCAGCAGACTCACACTAGCACAACCACTATTGAGTCAGGGTAATCAGGGACTTGATGGGTGTACACTCCGTACCTCCAAACCCATTTCCAAGTATGAATTGATCCCTCAAGTGCACTAAATTTTCCAACAGAAAGGAAGCATAGGAATATTTTGGAAGTTGCTAGAGCATTGAGACTACATGCTCATCTTCCTGTGCATTATTGGGGTGATTGTGTGATTACAGCAACTTACCTAATTAATAGATTTCCTACTTCAGTTCTGCATTTTAAGACTCCTTATGAAGTGTTGTTGGATTCTAAGCCTGAGTATCAGCATATGAGGGTATTTGGATGTCTAGCTGTTGCAAGCAATCCATCCAGAGACAATGATAAACTTGGTACAAGAGGAGTTCCTTGTGTATTTTTGGGCTATCCTCAACATCAAAAGGGTTACAGGCTACTTAATCTCCTAAATCATTCTAGATTTGTGTCAAGAGATGTGGTCTTCTATGAAAATATCTTTCCTTATTCTAAAACAAGCATGCAACAAGTACTCAAACCCATACCTGCCCCTGTTTCATCCCCTGTATGGTATGAGGATCTTGTTACTCCCACTCAACCAATGAATCAACAAACACCAGTACCTGATTCTTCTTTACCTGAATCATCTACAACTTCACCAATTCCTAATGATGTAGAACCAGTGGTTGAACCAGTAGTTGAGCAATCTATTCCAACTTTTGAACCAGTGTTTGGCACAACTAGTAATACTCAAAGTGAGGGTGTTAGAAGATCTTCCAGAGCCATAGTGAAACCTAGTTGGTTAAAAGACTTTGTTACACCTAATCTTCCTAGAGCAAACCAAGTTTCTGTTACATCCCTACAATCTCAATTTCATGCCTTTTTGTGTGCTTTGGTGGCTCAATATACACCAACTAGTTTCAAAGAAGCAATCAAGCTGCCAGAATGGGGTAATGCAATGAATGTTGAGTTGAGAGCCTTGGAAGACAATGACACTTGGGAGGTTACAGTGTTGCCAAAAGACAAACATGCAATAAACTGTCACTGGATTTTCAAAACAAAGCTCAAAGCAGATGGTTCTCTTGACAAAAGGAAAGCAAGGTTGGTGATTAATGGTAATAGACAAAGAAAGGGAGTTGATTATGAGGAAACATTTGCTCCAGTGGCAAAGATGGTGACTGTGAGGGCTCTTTTAGCAATAGCAGCCATGAAAGGATGGGACATTTGTCAAATGGATGTCTCAAATGCCTTTCTTCATGGAGATTTGTTTGAAGAAGTTTATATGCACTTGCCACAAGGTTATGTTGGTAAGGGGGAGAGTGTAAAAGATGATGTTCCCAAACAAAACCTTGTCTGCAAACTGAAAAAGTCTTTGTATGGACTCAAGCAAGCACCAAGACAATGGTTTGCAAAATTGTCATCTGCCTTGTTGACTTTTGGATATACTCAGTCAAAAGCTGATTATTCATTGTTTGTTAAGTCCAACAAGGAGTCTTTCACAGCTGTTCTTGTCTATGTTGATGATTTGTTGATTACTGGATCTAGTGAAGCAGAAATTAAGAAGTTGAAGTCTCAATTAAGTTCTCAGTTTCATATGAAAGATTTGGGAGAATTGAACTATTTTCTGGGTTTGGAAGTGTGCAAAAGTGAACAAGGCATATTCATATCTCAAAAAAAGTATACTTTGGATTTGCTGAAAGAGAATGGATTGTCCAATGCAAAACCTTACAAACTGCCTATGGATCCTCATGTCAAGTTGCAGGCAGACATTGGCACTCCTCTGCTTGATCCAGAAGTATATAGAAGGCTCATTGGAAAGCTAATCTACTTGACAATTACCATACCTGACATATGTTTCACTGTTCAACTTTTGAGTCAGTTTATGCAGAATCCAACTTCTGTGCATATGCAAGCAGTGAAACATGTGTTAAGATACTTGTTGACATCACCAGGACAAGGAATTCTATTGGCAAATAATTCTGCAGTTCACTTGACAGCCTATTGTGACAGTGATTGGGCTAGTTGTCCTATGACAAGAAGGTCCACCACTGGTTATTGTATTCTTCTTGGTGATTCACCTATTTCCTGGAAATCAAAGAAACAAGCAGTGGTCTCAAGGTCTTCAGCAGAAGCTGAATATAGGGCTATGGCTCTTACCTGTTGTGAGGTTACTTGGCTGGTAGCTTTACTTAAAGATTTGGGAATCAGTGATCTTGGACCAGTTGACTTGAAGTGTGATAATCAAGCTACCTTGTACATTGCTGCTAACCCAGTGTTCCATGCCAGAACTAAACACATAGAAGTGGACTGTCATTATGTCAGGGATCAAGTTAAAAGTGGTCAAGTTGACCCATCTCATGTGTCTACAAAAGAACAGTTGGCAGATGTATTTACTAAAGTGTTAACTGTGGATCAGCATTCAAAACTGTTGTCCAAGTTGGGAGTTTCCAGTACTTGCAACTCACCACTTGAGGGGGAGTGTGGAAGTAAGAAAGGCTAACTACAAGGACTGCACAGTTACATTTAGATAGATGAAGGACATGTATTGTAATATTTTACATTTCTGTTATTGTTAGTTACACAATCCCCTATATATATACTTTGTACACTACACCATTTCATTTCAGTGAAAATCATTTTCACCAAAATGTGTGTGTGTAAATGTGTGTTCTCTTTCACTCATTATTGTCAATATTTGGCAACCTGAACATGATTGCCAGGATGGTTGATATACATAGATAAGGCCAATTATAGATGTATTGTTTGGTTTTATCTGAATCTGCAGCAAGTGTTATGACTTATGCATATTCCCACCACATATTGAAGCCATATGGGATTGATTCACTATCATTTTCAAATATAGATTGAAACTGAATTTCACGCCTATCTAAGATAATCTGTAGTTGAAGCAAATATCACATTTCATGCTACTTTATCTAGTAAACTAGGAAAAAGTTGAAGAAAAAGCCCCAAACAATGGAATAAAATAAATGTAAACAGCCATAAACTAGGATAAATGTTAAAATCTAGTAAATATCATATAGTTTTATGCTCCTCATCAACATATGCCCCAAGGTTCTAGAAAAATATACTTAACGATCAGCATACGTTTAGGGATTGGAGGTATGATAGCCCAGAACTTAGAAGAACAACTATTCCGTTGGCTCCGTGCTGCAGAGCTTACCTGTGATCGGGCTGCCCTTCTTGTAGTTCAAGATCCCAAGGTATACTATAATATCGAACTTATTCTTTGTAAACCTGGTTGATTAGGTTTCTTTTTGTATAATTTTATCTTTTCATTCTCCCACAAGAGGTGGTCATATCTGTTCTGATGAAACTTGCCGGAGGAAGCCCTTCTTTGGCTGATCAACTAAATGTGGATGCTTTTCTTGAACAAGCCCGATCTTATGACAGAGCATCTGCAAGTCCAGTTGGATGGTATATAAGGTAAATCATAGGTTTATAAAGAGCTTATCAAGTAGAGATGGCAACTTTTTACCATTCACTTATAAATGGGTCGATTGTAGTTATGTTTTATCTCTAACTGTTTACAGTTGTTAAGCTAAACATTTTAACTAAAAAAGGAGATCGTCCGAAAGCTTCCAATGTGTATTCAAATTCATAACGTCCTAAATCTGTTTATTAAATAGGAAAAAAAGCAGGAATAACCATAAGAAAATCCACTTGTTCTGCAGAAAAGTGCCTAAACTTTTCTTTCTGCATGATTAAATCCTTTAACCTGTTGTTCCAAAAAAGAATCATGCAACCTATTAAAACATAACGAAAAGATCCTATTCATAAATGATTACGCCTTATATATTTTAAAAAGTGATGTTTGCAATCAGTTTTATTAGTCAAGAATAATGAAAACAAGACGTTTAAGGGTTATGGCCTTTTTCGAAAAACTAGAATCTGAAATTCCTTAAGATTTTTTCTAAAATATGCTTGTTTATATACAGTAGATCATTTTTTAATAAATGATTTTTGTAATCATATGCAGCGCATTTATTTGCAAAACTGATATAGTTGGTTAAGAAATGTGTTTACTGGTTGGATCAACCCAAACATAAAAATTACCAATTTTGACCCATTACTAACTTGCTCACCCACCCAATTAGCCACCTCTGGTTTTGATTTCTCTACATGATATAATTTTTTGTCTCCAGAAATGCACAAACGAGACAACTTTCCCACCTTCTTCCTGTACTGAGAGCGCGTGAAATTGACGAGTGGTCAAGAAGTCCAGATTATAAATCTCTTATGAAACGCGCAGTTAGTACAAGCCCTTTACAAGAAGTTTAGCAAATTGGTGAAAGATCAAATGCCGTCCTATACTTATAAGGTAAAACTTGCTTCTACATATATATAAAATCAAGTTGAAGATGAAAATTTCTGAATCATGTGAACTGCTCTTATTTTTTTGACAGATTGTTAAGCCATGGATGCTTGTCACTCTGGTGTTGTTTGGATAAGCTTTCATCTGCTACGAATCTAGCAATTACACCGGGTTCCTTTGAAGACAATGTTACCACTTTACCAGTTATACGATTACACGAGTAGATATACAAGAACATATACTTCTGTACAAATGCAAATAGCATATTTAAAAAACATGGCAGCTTTTGGTTTATACATGTTATTCCAAACTCTGGATAAGCTATACATGTAATCCAAATTTAGCTTCCTCCGGATACACTTAGAAGCTGGTACATTTTTCTCATGTGGTTGCCACGCTTCCATTGAAGCTTGTATGGTATTAGCTATACAGTAATTTGTTTTTTTTAAAACACATAAGTTATTTAGATAGTTATCATTCACTCATTCATAGTACATGTAAATGTAAGTTCCTTAGGATTTATCATTTAGTCAATCTTCCTCTTTCAATTAAAACCAAAAAGAAGAAAGAAGTGAATTAAACTCAACTTTGGTTAGTTTTAAACTATTTTTATTATTTATTTTTAACTAGATCAGCAATATGAATCATTGTTTTAAAGCTAGTAAAATCCGTAAATAGGTTTGTAAACGAACCGAACGTGCAATGAACATTTCATGAACTGTCGGTTAAAAGTTCATTTATAATCGTTTATTTATTAATTGAATGAACATGCACAAATTTTTTGTTTGTTTAATTGAACGAAGATGAACATAAGCCTCGTTCGTTCATTTACGCCCTTGTTTACGTCCTAATATCATATATTTATATAATACACTCTTCGTAAAATAGGTAAACTTATACAAACGAGCACACAAAAAAGAAACGCTATAATACTCTAGATATTTTGTGCTTGTTTTAATACGTTCATTTATTTCCGTTCATTTATGTTCGGTGAATAACCTTAATAAATGAATATAAGCGAACATGAATAATCTTATTTTGTTAAGGAACGAACACAAACGAGAAATTTCATCCGTTTAAATGTTCATGTACAATTATTTGTCCGGTTAAACTTAAACAAATGAATACGAAAAACCACCCTCCATTCATATTCGTCCGGTTCACTTCCGCCAAACTAATTAATTGTAAATATCTTGATTCCTAATCCTAATTACCCTGCTCCAATGATAAAGCTAAAAATAACCTGCCATGTGCTTAAAACAAGGGCCCATGATCTTTTATTTTTATGAGCACATGGTTTCGCACTTTCTGTCTATTTCTGAACTTTGTTACGCAAAAAAAAAATATTACTATTTTAAGTTTAAAGATTTTTATATAGGTTTCGGTCAATGAGATTTACAAATATAGCTTTATTATTAACTAGTTCAGGTTTTAATCACTAACTTGATAATCACACTGTTTTGTAATAGTGTTCAATTGGCAGAGCTTGAACATTTTTGATAGAAGGATTGATGTGTAATTCACAAATTTAAGGAGGGCCAAACTTTAATTTTATATATAAATTTTTAGCTTATAGCATAAATTCAATATGAATTTACAATAGGGTGAACTTTTGTGGGAGGGCCATAGCTATCTTTTGTCTCAAGAGAGCTTTGCCATTGAGTGTGACTCACATGTACTAATCATTTGTATAAAAACATTACACGATAAATAAAGTGAACACGCAGTGTTTATAAGCTTTGTTAGTTTCTGGGTTAATAACAAAAAAATACTAAAGTTTGAGAAAATGTTCGCTTAAATTACTATAGTTTAAAGGCCAAAACAAATATTAACACCTTGAACTTGGTAAATTGGATTATCTAGTACTCTAAACTTTTAAGGGTGCAGAATGATACCTTAAACTTGTCAAAATGAAATTTCTACTACCCTATATAGTAATTAACTCAATAATTAATTATTATTTTTTCTAAAAATTAATTTAGTAAAGTTTTTTAATAAATAATTTATAGTAAAACTTTGGTTAGATAAATATATTTTTTTTCTTAAAATTTAAATATTTTTAATTTATGAAAATTAATAAAGTGTTTTAATTAATTATTTAGAATATAAAAGTATATATGTAGTATCTATTTCTAAAATATTTCTAACGCACAACTTTTAATAAATCTTCATAGTATATTATTAAATGTTTATTTAAAATAATTTTTAGATAAACTTATAACTAACTATATCGGAGTTTTTGTAATTTCAATTTAACATATGCATATAAAGAAATAAATAGTTAAGTTGTTATGGTCTCAAAATTATTTGAAATGAACACTTAGTGTGTGTGTGTATATATATATACATGTTTTATATGAACTGCATGTTTTCTAATGCAAAATTGGAGTTCTCGCAGTTCCGCACTTAACAGGGATCTGAAAATAAAGATACACTATATATATATATANTATCTATTTCTAAAATATTTCTAACGCACAACTTTTAATAAATCTTCATAGTATATTATTAAATGTTTATTTAAAATAATTTTTAGATAAACTTATAACTAACTATATCGGAGTTTTTGTAATTTCAATTTAACATATGCATATAAAGAAATAAATAGTTAAGTTGTTATGGTTTCAAAATTATTTGAAATGAACACTTAGTATGTGTGTGTGTGTATATATATACATGTTTTATATGAACTGCATGTTTTCTAATGCAAAATTGGAGTTCTCGCAGTTCCGCACTTAACAGGGTTCTGAAAATAAAGATACACTATATATATATATATATATATATATATATATATATATATATATATATATATATATATATATATATATATATATATATATATATATATATATATATATATATATATATATATATATATATATATATATATATATATATATATTTGCGGTAAATTCACTTTTAAAATGCATTATTTCAAATATGACTTTATTCTCAATAACTTAATATACTATTATATTAACTAAAAGAAAATAAACTAAACTAAATTTCAATAAAGTATAATTAATTATCCCAACTTTAACTACAAATCATTTATATTCCATTAGGCCTAGTACATTGATTTTTTACCATAAATTAAGAAATGATTAATTATGTAGTTAATTTGGTATATGGTAGTCGTAACTCCAGTTTGTCAAGTTCGGAGTACTATCATGCAACCATAAAAGTTCAAGGTAGTAAATGATTCAGTTTGCCAAGTTTATGGTACTAATATATGTTTTGGCCTAGGTTACATAAGTTACTATCTTAGTTTTAACCCTTTACTACCGGTTAACTTCCTACATGACATTGATGTATTATGGGTTAATAGACAAATAAGTTACTAAAGATTGAGAAAATGTTCACATAAGTTACTGAAGTTTGGGGCAATGTTCACTTCAGTTCTCAAGCTTTTGTCACCCGTTACATAAAATGCTGGATTATATTCCCGTTCACTAATGTTAATTCTGATTATATTTCCTTATAGACGATAATCTTCATGCCATCAATCTGGGCGATAGTGGGTTTGTTGTGATAAGAGACTTTCACTATCTTTCAGTTCCCTGTACAAACGGATAAAAACAGATACAATGGATAGAACGTATGAAAACTTTAAATAAAAAAAAAAAAAAAAAAAAAAAAAAAAAAAAAAAAAAAAAAAAAAAAAAAAAAAAAAAAAAAAAAAAAAAAAAAAAAAAAAAAAAAAAAAAAAAAAAAAAAAAAAAAAAAAAAAAAAAAAAAAACGCATAAAAACGTAGAAAGACGTACAAAAACGTTTAAAACCATACACAAACGTATAAAAATAAAAAACCGAACCAAAACGTATAAGAAATAAAAAAAAAAGTGCAAAAATGTAATAAAACGACTTAAAAAAAAGAAGCGAACTTGAGTAACTTAGATGATAGTTTTAAAACATTAGTNAGGATAAAAACGTAGAAAGACGTACAAAAACGTTTAAAACCATACACAAACGTATAAAATATAAAAACGAACCAAAACGTATAAAAAATGCAAAAATGTACAAAAACGACTTAAAAAAAGAAGCGAACTTGAGTAACTTAGATGATAGTTTTAAAACATTAGTAACTTAGGCGAACTTTTTCTCAAACTTTAGTAACTTCTTTGAGGTGGAATATATTTCAGGCTGGAATACCGGTTATCAATCGGTTACCCACCTTAGGAGTAACCTTATTGTAACATTTTTGAAACTTTAGCAACCCATTTGATAAACCCATGAGTAACTTGTTTGTAACGTTTTAAACTATAGTAATTTAAGCGTCCACTTTCCCAAACTTTAATAACTTCTTTGTCTATTAACCCTTAGTTTTCCATAAAAAGCATTTTCACTACACACAAAAGATAGGACGCGCAACCAAATTTTGGTGAGGACACATTTAACCTCACCAAAAGTCACTAAACGACAAATATTTTGCTGACTTGGAAGACAAGAAACAAAAAAAATCAACGCAAACTTTTTGCGAGGACATGTCCTCGTCAAAAGTTTGACACCCTCGATTACTCTCGCGGTTTTTTCCCGCCAACCCATTTGAGGAGGTTAAATCCTCACTAAAGGGTGTTGACCAAAGTTTAACCAGATTTAGACTTTGATGAAAACATGTCCTCGCCAAAAGCGTTCAAACAAATTCTAAAAATGAATTAAACTAAGTAAAAATGATTTCTATTATTTTAAATGATTTAAATTATTTAAAAATTATTTAAATTAATTAGAAATTATTTCAATTAATTAAAAATAATTTAAACTAATTATAAGTGATTTAATTATTAATAATTTAAATAAACTAGAAATAATTTAAACTAATTATAAATGATTTAAATAAATTATTAATGACTTAAGGTAAAACTAAATGATTTAAATTACATTTTGTACTAGACGACGAAATGGAAGACGAATGTGAACATATATCACTTTGCAATAAAATATAACCACTCAAATTAATGATCTTAAACCGAACTCATTTTAACTCTATTCAACATTAAGTAAAATATTCAAATAAACAACCACTCATATAATTTAAAGCCGTACAATTATATTGCAAATTGATAGACGTTAAGACCTTAACAAATTAAAATAAGTCATTAAAATAAACATACAGATTAACACATTAAATTAAACATACTGATTACTACTTCATACAAAGATTTTCCATGTCATCTAGAAGCTCATGAAGTATTGCATCCGACTGACATGTGTGATCCTCGAGATACCTTACCTATTCCAGTCTTGCCTCTAACATCTTTATTCTTATCTCCAACAAGTTATTTCTTGACTCTAGCATGTTATTTCTTAACTCCAACAATTTTATCTCAAGATCTTTGACATTGAAGTTTGAGCACTCTGTTGGTTCAGATCTAAAAGGTCTTGGAGAATAACTTTGATATTGTGTTGAAAGTTGTGACAACAGATAATTTTCGAAAATATTTTATACCGCATTATATTTGTAAATAAATATTTAATACTTGATAACCGTTTGGAATTGATATTGGAATATTATCGGGAAATGTGAGGATATAGCACAACGTGTACCGGCACAAGTCTAGACCTAATATACATTTATTGATTGGTTTATGATATTTTTATGCAAAGATAGTCGTGTGAATAGTCATTTTTTTGGAAAAGTGATTTTAAAAACGTTTGCGCAAGTTTTAGGGTTTCGAGAAAATTTTATATAGCGTAAACAAACTCCGAGAGTCAATTATATAAAACATATTAAAAGAGTTCATGTTTGGTCCCTGCGCCTAAGTTCCACGCGCGCCCTTTAACTTTGCCAGATTTTCATTTTCGGCATAATGTTTGATATATGGGTTTTGCTATACCACATTTGATAAAACCTAAACCTAATTTTTGTCTCCCTCCTCCTCTCTTTCCTGCCGCCGACAACCATGCTGCCGCACCATCGCCACCACCTCACGCCATGTTAGACCCAAAACCCGTTTTTAGTATTTTATTACTAGAATTCTATCGGGTAAGTTTGACTACTACTTTTATAAGTTTGAATGTGTTACATGATTGGTTAGTCAAACTCGATAGTGAATCTAATAGTCAACGAATGTGTAAAATGGTTATAGACAATATGTTGTATCACAACTAGAATGGAAATAGATTTTATGGACTTAAGTTGACAAGTGTTAAATGTGTTATAATGTTAAGTTTGGCCAAATTAGGAAGAAAAGGACATAAGGGCTAAAGATGCCTAATAGGCAACCTTGAACTAACAAATATCTCCTAGTTTCTATTATCTTCCATCATTTTCTAGAAAAGGTTAGAAGTGTGTATGTGTAATGGTGATGGCGTGGGATGGGAGAAATGAGGGAAGAAGAAACAAGCTAGATGATAAAGCAAGTTAAAGGATCATGTTCCCATGGCAAGAATAAGCATAGCCTTAATTCCCACAAGTAAGTAATCTCATCTAAGCTAGTTATTTATGGGATTGATCATCATATAATCAATCTATGGCTATATGATGATTAGAGATATTTAGAGGTAAGATAATGATTTTATAAACCATTGTTGTGGTTATTTGGTTATGTGTTTAAAGTGTTTATGTTGATGGTGATTATGACTTAAGGTGCTAGTGAGGATGATGATGATGAAGAGGATGTTGATGATGGTGATATTGATTATATGGCTTAGCTTGGAGCTAAGGTAAGTAGCTATAGTTAATATGGATATTTGTAAGTATGTGATATGAATAAAATGTAAGGATTGAAGTAATGGATTAGGAAGTGTGTTTTGGTAGAGGAATTGCTTAGTTAGATGATCGGAAGTTAGACTATAATTATGAAATGGCTAAGGTATGTTTTTAATGGATATGTGTTTATGGTTAATATGGCATGATGTGTTAAATGGTTTTTTGGCATGATGTGTTAAATGGTTAAAGTGTGCATATGCACAAATGTTAATTGATGTATTATTATGTGTTAACTTATACTTACTAAGCGAAAGCTTAAGTTATAAAAACCTCTTGCGTGTTTCACTTTACTGTGATAGCAACTCTGCAATTAAAATTGCAGCCAATCCTGTATTCCATGAAATTACAAAGCATTTAGAAAATGACTTAGCATTTTGTTAGAGAAAAGATTTTAGCTAGTGTGGTTAAAACGAAAAAGGTGGATACTGCAAATCAAATTGCAGATATCCTTACTAAAGGATTGGATACAATGCAACATAAAAATCTATTTTCTAAGTTATGCTTGTTAAATGTATATATCAGAAATCAGATTAAGGGGGGATGTTAAAAAGGACTTAATCTCACATTTGGTATCTGACTTCAAGGATTAACTATGTCATTTATATACTTTTTGTAGTACTGGTTCAGTTTGAACGAAAGTATAAAGACGTGCCTCAAATAGATATCTGGAAAGCACGGAAGGGCTAAAGTGCAAATATGGGGAGGACTTGTTGATGCAATTTTGCTAAGTTGAAGTCAAGGAGTATATAAGCTAGATTTTTGGCTTTATTAGTCACTTTTTGATATCTGATTTCTCACACATATCTCTCATTCTCTTTCAAGGATTATACTCTCTTTCTCTATCTCACACACACACGAATAAACTCTAGATCATCTTGATCTTTTGTTATTCAGTTTCAGTTTTATTGTAATAGAACTAATATCAGTTTAGATATTATGAAGACACTAGATTAGTTGTGGTATTATTGTGGTTGTTTTGTTAAAACTGATTAAAATCAGTTTGCGTTTTTTGTTAATTGATTTAATAAAAGTTAATTTGAGTCTAATTGTGTTTTTATGCACAATTTAAGTAATGTTACAATTATAGTTATAAATATTAAAATCATTTAATCATAATTGAGTAAATTATTTGAATATATATGTGTTTTCAAGTTTAGAAAGGACATTAATGTATTTTTNACGGTTAATATGGCATGATGTGTTAAATGGTTTTTTGGCATGATGTGTTAAATGGTTAAAGTGTGCATATGCACAAATGTGAATTGATTTATTATTATGTGTTAACTTATACTTACTAAGCGAAAGCTTAAGTTATAAAAACCTTTTGCGTGTTTCACTTTACTATGATAGCAACTCTGCAATTAAAATTGCAGCCAATCCTGTATTCCATGAAATTACAAAGCATTTAGAAAATGACTTGCATTTTGTTAGAGAAAAGATAGCTAGTGTGGTTAAAACGAAAAAGGTGGATACTGCAAATCAAATTGCAGATATCCTTACTAAAGGATTGGATACAATGCAACATAAAAATCTATTTTCTAAGTTATGCTTGTTAAATGTATATCAGAAATCAGATTAAGGGGAGATGTTAAAAAGGACTTAATCTCACATTTGGTATGTGACTTCAAGGATTAACTATGTCATTTATATACTTTTTGTAGTACTGGTTCAGTTTGAACGAAAGTATAAAGACATGCATCAAATAGATATCTGGAAAGCATGGAAGGGCTAAAGTGCAAATATGGGGAGGACTTGTTGATGCAATTTTGCTAGATTTTTTGCTTTATTAGTCACTTTTTGATATCTGATTTCTCACACATATCTCTCATTCTCTTTCAAGCATTATACTCTCTTTCTCTATCTCACACACACACGAATAAACTCTAGATCATCTTGATCTTTTGTTATTCAGTTTCAGTTTTATTGTAATAGAACTAATATCAGTTTAGATATTATGAAGACACTAGATTAGTTGTGGTATTCTTGTGGTTGTTTTGTTAAAACTGATTAAAATCAGTTTGCGTTTTTTGTTAATTGATTTAATAAAAGTTAATTTGAGTCTAATTGTGTTTTCTGCACAATTTAAGTAATATTACAATCATAGTTATAAATATTAAAACCATTTAATCATAATTGAGTTAATTATTTGAATATATATGTGTTTTCAAGTTTAGAAAGGACATTAATGTTATTTTGATTTTTTAAAGAATATTTACATTTTTCAAGAATATAGATTCTTCCCTTCTAAAATTGTCATTCAAATAAAGATTATTGTTTAAAATGTACGGTTCAATAAAATTAATCCTTGTATTGTAGTTTTTAAAACAATTTGTTTTAGGGGAAATACTACTTGCTCTTCAAAGCAGGTAATTGTCTGCTTTCCTTTGTAAATAATGGGGAAACATGCATGTGTGATTATAATGAAGGGGCTTAATTGTATTTTTTTAATTTTTTTTATAAAGGAAAATAGACAATTGTCTGTTTTTTTGCTGCACTAAATCTTTCTCATTTGTTTTAATATGATGTATTTTAATAAGGTGATCTTAAGAACTACTAAAATTATTTATGAGCTATATCAAAAGTCAGTTTTTGGCTTTGTACAGAATCCTAAAATTACGAAAATATCTAAATAGTGATTGTAAGTTTAAGTGTTTACTCATTGTAAGGTCAATATAATGTAATAAGTGTAAAAAATTATATAGGGTACGTTTGGCGAAGTGAGCTGGGACTGAGGCTGTAGCTAGGATTAGAGTTCGGGCTGGAGCTTAGTTGAAGCTTATATTATAAATTGGAAGGTCGAGCTTATATTTTTATAAAGTTATTTGATGAATTTGTTAGATCTGAAGCTTATTAATGTAAAATCGAAAAAAAAATCAAATTAAATTCATATATTTTCAGCTTTTGCATGATAATCCACTATATTCTGCAAGGTAGTTAAGTAATTTGACTAACTATAACCACCATAATCTCGTTTTAACTGGCTTGGGCTTATGGAGGCTCATGGCTTATAAAAACTTTCATAAGCTTGTGTGAAAAATAAAGCTTATTTTATAAGCTAGTTTATTTTAAATCTCAAGCTTCTATAAGCCCTGCGCTAAACACAACTATAATGCAGAGTCAATGAAAAGAAAATTTGAGGTAGAAAAGGGTGAGAAATATTTCTAGCTTAGCTACAGAGAAAGGAGAAAACAAAGAATGCTAGTGATTTTAGTGTCACTGACTATTTTACGCAATTGCAATTTACTAGAGATCAATGAGATTTCATATCATGCGTGGATGCAAGTTAGGAAAGTGTAAAGTTCACGCTCGTTTGAGCTAATATGATTTCACCACGACAAAGACGCAGGGGTCAAGGGGCAGCGCCGTTGTTGGCCACCCAAACGGTATATTTAGTGCTCCAAATGACTTACCCATTTTCCCCTCATTTTCCCAACTGATGTGACTGTTGGATAATAATTGTGACTGCCGATTTTTAACCAACTTTTTAATTGCCTTAACAGTTAAATAGAATCTGTTTATTAACAAATTAATATTCTCATACTAACAGACAAAAATATACAATTCCTTTCGGTTTTACTTTATTCTCTTGTGTCTAGAAACAAAGTGTTCTTCTTAAATTATCCTGATAAGAATTTCCTAATAACGAGTCATCAATACATTCGAAATATTTTATACAAAAAATGACGTTACACAATTTAAGCAAAATATTCAAGATTTTCATCATACTCTAACCAAATTTCTAACCAAAAAATACATCATTTTCGGCAGAAACATCTCAAATATGCGGTTTTAGCTCATTCTCGCATTTTTCATTATGTTTATCATTTGGTCCCAACTTTAAAATGATAAATATCACTTTCTAATTAAACAAATATAGTAACCATATAAACAATTTTATATTGACAAAATCCCCTATAATGTCCTTTGCCAGGTGCTTTAGGATACCAAAATGGAAACACCACTCTTTTTTTACCTCACCCTAACCTTTATTCTAACACCAATTCTTTAATACTTCCTATTTTATGTTCCCAAACTCCGGGAACCAACTACCGGTTCACTGCCATCATACGCGGTCATTGGCTGCCTCATATCTTTCTACCAAAATCGACATCGTTTACTATCATGGTACACAGATCTCCTCTCATCATCACCAACTCAAACTAAAGTTATTCATCGACTTGGTGCTCGAAAAACCATCGTGACAGCCAATCCACAAAATGTCGAATACATTCTCAAGACAAATTTTGTAAATTTCCCTAAAGGGAAACCTTTTACTGAGATCCTTAATGATTTCTTAGGTTGTGGAATATTTAACGTGGATGGTGATTTATGGCATGCTCAACGTAAGTTAGCTAGTCATCAATTTACTTCCAGATCTTTGAAAGAACACGTGGAGATTAATGTTAAGGAAACAGTAAAAACAAAGCTTTTACCGTTGCTAGATTCTTTGGTTGATGTAGAAGGCGTTGACTTACAAGAAGTGTTGAGAAGGTTTGGTTTTGATGTTGTTTGTAAATTGTCTTTAATTAGGGTTTGATCCTTGTTGTCTAGGAGACCAAGATTCTTTATACAAAGTTGTACCTATTTTGACGGCTTTTGATATGGCCGCGGAAATAAGTGCTAAAAGAGCAACGACACCTGTCGCTGCCACTTGGAAGCTTAAAAAACTGTTCGGAGTTGGGTCCGAATAGGTTTTAAAAAATTGTGTCAAAACAATTCATGAATATAGCGAAAGTATAGTTCATGAAAGGAAGAAAAACATTAGTTCGTTTAATTATGAAAATAATGATTTGCTAAGTAGGATGATTGTAAGTGGTTTAAGTGAAGATATGATTAGAGATATGATGATAAGTTTCATCATGGCTGGAAAAGATACAACTTCCGCGGCGATGACATGGATATTTTACGCGATTTCTCAGCATGGCAATGTGGAAAAACATCTTGTGAATGAAATAATTTCACATTTCAATGATGAACAATGTGATAGCCTACAAGAAATGAAGTATTTACATGCTTGCATATGTGAAATAATGAGATTATATCCACCGGTTGCAAGGGATTCAAAGCATGCAACCGATGCTGACGTGTTACCGGACGGTACTAAAGTGATGGCTGGAGATAGAGTGACTTATTTTCCTTATGGTATGGGTAGGATGGAGAGTATATGGGGTGAGAATCGGTTGGATTTTAGCCCGAACCGGTGGCTTGATAATGAACCGGAAAATAAACTGGGTGAAAATTTAGGGTTGTTGAAAGAAGTGTCTCCTTGTAAGTATCCGGTTTTTCAAGCCGGTCCAAGGATTTGTTTAGGTAAAGGTATGGCTAATGTGCAAATGATTTATGTTGTGGCTTCTATAATGAACCGGTTCGAGATTATACCGGTTCGGACCGGGTTTGAGCCAGTGTACTTGCCCTTGTTGACTGCTCATATGTATGGTGGGTTCAAAGTGTTGATACGAAGAAGACCGGTTTAAGTAGTTGTTGTGACACTTGTCAAGATAAGAAGATGAATGTGTGCTTTTAAAGTACAAGTTGACAAAAGTCAATTTGTTACAACACTTCTATTTATTTTGTTAGTCGTACTAATATTTAATCATTTATATTTATCAAGTTCTAGACGTAGTTACATCAATTCACATCATGTCTTTATGTGTATTGTTTTCTTTGTTTTATCATGTCTTTACAATCTTCTAGCTATTGCAATGTTTATCTATATAGTACGGAGTAGTATTCTTATTGTGTATAGTATTCTCAATTTATTAATTTGACGTTCGTATAAATTTTATTTGTCATATATATTGGAATAAAGACCAAAGTCAAGGCTAGAATGAAATTAATTTTGATATAGAAGAATGAGATGTTATAAGAGGGAGAGCAAACTCATGTTGCAAACTTGCAATTCTTTCTCATCTATCTGTACTTTTTATTTCATAGAATCGATACTAAACAAACTTAAATCAGGTACCCTAAAGTTAATGTTAATTAAATGCTTGCAAAATAAGTAATAATAATATACTCCACTAATCAATGAAGGCTGCTCGAGAACATGCACATGTGTATGCTCTATTATTTTCTCTATATAATTAAATAGGAATTGAAGTGGACTAATCCGTAATCAATAATTATAAAATTTCTTCGGTTTCTAATATAAAGTTCTTTTTTGGTAATACTCTGTTAAATTTAAACATGCAAGTATGCAATGATAACTTTTCACCACCATGATAAAATCTAGATAGCTTGTAGTATACATATATAGTTTTGCAAGACACAAAAAGTGACGTGAACATCAAATTTTGCAAAATCTAGCTAGATAACTTGTAAATAATGCATTACGCCATTACTTTTTGTTTTGTGTATCACCTGTCATTCCGATACTATCTGTTTGGATTGTTTCACAAATTAAATAAACAAGGTAGGTAGGTTTTAGAACTGTTTAGGGTTATTTACACATATAGGTAACGAACTTAGAAAAATTTTCTATGTTATGTAATTAACTCTCGAAAATACTAAGTTAGGTAACAAAACTTTAATCTTTGTTCAATGTTAGGTAATTATGCCAGGTGTCGCAACTGGTGACCTGCTAAACCGGTTACCATTGTACCACATCATTTTTTATTATATTTTTTAGAGTAAATTACTAAAATACCCTCATCTTCAACCTCCCTTTGGCATACAAATATCATCTTTTAAATGATTTTGATTTCTGGGTTTATATCTTTTGTTTCTGCNCAATCTTCTAGCTATTGCAATGTTTATCTATATAGTACGGAGTAGTATTGTTATTGTGTATAGTATTCTCAATTTATTAATTTGACGTTTGTATAAATTTTATTTGTCATATATATTGGAACAAAGACCAAAGTCAAGGCTAGAATGAAATTAATTTTGATATAGAAGAATGAGATGTTATAAGAGGGAGAGCAAACTCATGCTGCAAACTTGCAATTCTTTCTCATCTATCTGTACTTTTTATTTCATAGAATCGATACTAAACAAACTTAAATCAGGTACCCTAAAGTTAATGTTAATTAAATGCTTGCAAAATAAGTAATAATAATATACTCCACTAATCAATGAAGGCAGCTCGAGAACATGCACATGTGTATGCTCTATTATTTTCTCTATATAATTAAATAGGAATTGAAGTGGACTAATTCGTAATCAATAATTATAAAATTTCTTCGGTTTCTAATATAAAGTTCTTTTTTGGTAATACTCTGTTAAATTTAAACATGCAAGTATGCAATGATAACTTTTCACCACCATGATAAAATCTAGATAGCTTATAAATAGTATACATAGTTTTGCAAGACACAAAAAGTGACGTGAACATCAAATTTTGCTAAATCTAGCTAGATAACTTGTAAATAATGCATTACGCCATTACTTTTTGTTTTGTGTATCACCTGTCATTCCGATACTATCTGTTTGGATTGTTTCACAAATTAAATAAACAAGGTAGGTAGGTTTTAGAACTGTTTAGGGTTATTTACACATATAGGTAACGAACTTAGAAAAATTTTCTATGTTATGTAATTAACTCTCGAAAATACTAAGTTAGGTAACAAAACTTTAATCTTTGTTCAATGTTAGGTAATTATGCCAGGTGTCGCAACTGGTGACCTGCTAAACCGGTTACCATTGTACCACATCATTTTTTATTATATTTTTTAGAGTAAATTACTAAAATACCCTCATCTTCAACCTCCCTTTGGCATACAAATATCATCTTTTAAATGATTTTGATTTCTGGGTTTATATCTTTTGTTTCTGCCAATTCGGGCAAACCCAACCCTTTCGACCCATTATTCATTTTACTCATATTGCCACCTCCACATTCATGTTATCTACAACAAAGAGTTGCTCAACACTTATAATAAATGTTCACCTTGTATCTCTTCATGTTGAACTAAAATGAATTTTTGAATGACTCTAATATAAAGCTTAAACTTTGAGTCTTAATTTTGCATAGAACCCCTTCAACTGAAATTCTAAACAAAATACCTTTTGACATTTATTAAACAAAATAGCTTCGCCCACACACAGTAACTGCGTGTGTTGTATCAAGCAGTACAGATAAACCAAAAACAAGACCGCCCAAAATAACTAAGATTAAAATCAAAGAACCTGATGATTACCATGCCACTCTTTACACATATAGGTGAGTAATTTTTTTATCTTTTATCTTTATCTTTCTAACTGTTTTTATAAGGAGGAGGGAACTGGTTGTGTTTTTATAACTTGAGCAGGCATTTTATCGAACTGTTGGTGGGTGTTATATGTTGATTGCATTTTGAACTGTAACACGATGAAGCCCGAAAAACTTCAATTTGTATTTGTTTCAACTTGCTTATTCTGTTGTCGAGATTGTTGTTTGGTTATGTCTAACTGGCCTTGATTGCATTTGTTACATTTCGTGCAGTTTTACTATGATAGACTAATAGTCAATAAAGTCCTCCACCCATTACACAATTCGTAATACACACAGATCTGGGATCAGGATAGTTTTTTTTTTGTTCATATCCGGCGAGATCTATGTGTAGATGATGACGGTGGATGGGTGTTTGTGGTGGCTTTGGGTTGCTGATGATGGTGGCGGGGGTGGTGGTTGTGGCTAATGATTGTTGTTGTTGATTTTGGAGATGATGAAATGTAAGGGCCAAAAGGGAAGTGTTAGGAACACATTTCACGTTAACAAAGTGTCGGTCATTAGTTTGTAATAGGTTGCTATATTAGACTTATTATGTTTTACATGTAATCATTTAGTTATGAAAGTTTATGATGTAATTTCATGATATGCAAAAGTCCAAGGGGTGAAATGGTAAAATAGTAGAAGTATCTAGTGCCTCTTGGACTTCCTATATATACATGTAGTAAGCCCTCATTAGGGCTTGTTGGTTCTCTATTGCAATAACAATTTCCATTACATCATATTCATAGAGTTCCTTCCATCACTCTTTCTCTCTCTCTAACTTTCTCTCTCTAAATCTCTAAATCTCTCTTCATCTATTCTATTTCTTTCTATTAGATCTATGGTTGAGTATGCTTAACATGGTGACCTAACAAGTGGTATCATTCGCCAAGGGATAGATTTAGGTTGTTTTAGATTTACTTTTGTATTGGTTTGGGTCGTTACGTTAGATTTCAGCATCGGTGTAGAGAGAGTCTAGACCTAATATACGTTTATTGATTGGTTTATGATATCTTTATGCAAAGATAGTCGTGTGAATAGTCATTTTTTTGGAAAAGTGATTTTAAAAACGTTTGCGCAAGTTTTAGGGTTTCGAGAAAATTTTATATAGCGTAAACAACCCCCGAGAGTTAATTATATAAAAGATATTAAAAGAGTTCATGTTTGGTCCCTGCGCCTAAGTTCCACGCGCGCCCTTTAACTTTGCCAGATTTTCATTTTCGGCATAATGTTTGATATATGGGTTTTGCTATACCACATTTGATAAAACCTAAACCTAATTTTTGTCTCCCTCATCTTCTCTTTCCTGCCGCCGACAACCATGCTGCCGCACCATCACTACCACCTCACGCCATGTTAGACCCAAAACCCGTTTTTAGTATTTTATTACTAGAATTCTATCGGGTAAGTTTGACTACTACTTTTATAAGTTTGAATGTGTTACGTGATTGGTTAGTCAAACTCGATAGTGAATCTAATAGTTAACGAATGTGTAAAATGTTTATAGACAATATGTTGTGTCACGAATGGAAATAGATTTTAAGAACTTAAGTTGACAAGTGTTAAATGTGTTATAATGTTAAGTGTGGCCAAATTAGGAAGAAAAGGACATAAGGGCTAAAGATGCCTAATAGGCAACCTTGAACTAACAAATATCTCCTAGCTTCTATTATCTTCCATCATCTTCTAGAAAAGGTTAGAAGTGTGTATGTGTAATGGTGATGGCGTGGGATGGGAGAAATGAGGGAAGAAGAAACAAGCTAGATGATAAAGCTAGTTAAAGGATCATGTTCCCATGGCAAGAATAAGCATAGCCTTAATTCCCACAAGTAAGTAATCTCATCTAAGCTAGTTATTTATGGGATTGATCATCATATAATCAATCTATGGCTATATGATGATTAGAGATATTTAGAGGTAAGATAATGATTTTATAAACCATTGTTGTGGTTATTTGGTTATGTGTTTAAAGTGTTTATGTTGATGGTGATTATGACTTAAGGTGCTAGTGAGGATGATGATGATGAAGAGGATGTTGATGATGGTGATATTGATTATATGGCTTAGCTTGGAGCTAAGGTAAGTAGCTATAGTTAATATGGATATTTGTAAGTATGTGATATGAATAAAATGTAAGGATTGAAGTAATGGATTAGGAAGTGTGTTTTGGTAGAGGAATTGCTTAGTTAGATGATCGGAAGTTAGACTATAATTATGAAATGGCTAAGGTATGTTTTTAATGGATATGTGTTTATGGTTAATATGGCATGATGTGTTAAATGGTTTTTTGGCATGATGTGTTAAATGGTTAAAGTGTGCATATGCACAAATGTTAATTGATGTATTATTATGTGTTAACTTATACTTACTAAGCGAAAGCTTAAGTTATAAAAACCTCTTGCGTGTTTCACTTTACTGTGATAGCAACTCTGCAATTAAAATTGCAGCCAATCCTGTATTCCATGAAATTACAAAGCATTTAGAAAATGACTTAGCATTTTGTTAGAGAAAAGATTTTAGCTAGTGTGGTTAAAACGAAAAAGGTGGATACTGCAAATCAAATTGCAGATATCCTTACTAAAGGATTGGATACAATGCAACATAAAAATCTATTTTCTAAGTTATGCTTGTTAAATATATATATCAGAAATCAGATTAAGGGGGGATGTTAAAAAGGACTTAATCTCACATTTGGTATCTGACTTCAAGGATTAACTATGTCATTTATATACTTTTTGTAGTACTGGTTCAGTTTGAACGAAAGTATAAAGACGTGCCTCAAATAGATATCTGGAAAGCACGGAAGGGCTAAAGTGCAAATATGGGGAGGACTTGTTGATGCAATTTTGCTAAGTTGAAGTCAAGGAGTATATAAGCTAGATTTTTGGCTTTATTAGTCACTTTTTGATATCTGATTTCTCACACATATCTCTCATTCTCTTTCAAGGATTATACTCTCTTTCTCTATCTCACACACACACGAATAAACTCTAGATCATCTTGATCTTTTGTTATTCAGTTTCAGTTTTATTGTAATAGAACTAATATCAGTTTAGATATTATGAAGACACTAGATTAGTTGTGGTATTATTGTGGTTGTTTTGTTAAAACTGATTAAAATCAGTTTGCGTTTTTTGTTAATTGATTTAATAAAAGTTAATTTGAGTCTAATTGTGTTTTTATGCACAATTTAAGTAATGTTACAATTATAGTTATAAATATTAAAATCATTTAATCATAATTGAGTAAATTATTTGAATATATATGTGTTTTCAAGTTTAGAAAGGACATTAATGTATTTTTGATTTTTTAAAGAATATTTACATTTTTCAAGAATATAGATTCTTCCCTTCTAAAATTGTCATTCAAATAAAGATTATTGTTTAAAATGTACGGTTCAATAAAATTAATCCTTGTATTGTAGTTTTTAAAACAATTTGTTTTAGGGGAAATACTACTTGCTCTTCAAAGCAGGTAATTGTCTGCTTTCCTTTGTAAATAATGGGGAAACATGCATGTGTGATTATAATGAAGGGGCTTAATTGTATTTTTTTAATTTTTTTTATAAAGGAAAGCAGACAATTGTCTGTTTTTTTGCTGCACTAAATATTTCTCATTTGTTTTACTATGATGTATTTTAATAAGGTGATCTTAAGAACTACTAAAATTATTTATGAGCTATATCAAAAGTCAGTTTTTGGCTTTGTACAGAATCCTAAAATTACGAAAATTTCTAAATAGTGATTGTAAGTTTAAGTGTTTACTCATTGTAAGGTCAATATAATGTAATAAGTGTAAAAAATTATATAGGGTACGTTTGGCGAAGTGAGATGGGACTGAGGCTGTAGCTAGGGTTAGAGTTCGGGCTGGAGCTTAGTTGAAGCTTATATTATAAATTGGAAGGTCGAGCTTATATTTTTATAAAGTTATTTGATGAATTTGTTAGATCTAAAGCTTATTAATGTAAAATCGAAAAAAAAAAAAAATCAAATTAAATTCATATATTTTCACAAAGAATGCTAGTGATTTTAGTGTCACTGACTATTTTACGCAATTGCAATTTACTAGAGATCAATGAGATTTCATATCATGTTTGGATGCGAGTTAGGAAAGTGTAAAGTTCACGCTCGTTTGAGCTAATATGATTTCACCACGACAAAGACGCAGGGGTCAAGGGGCAGCGCCGTTGTTGGCCACCCAAACGGTATATGTAGTGCTCCAGATGACTTACCCATTTTTCCCTCATTTTCCCAACTGATGTGACTGTTGGATAATAATTGTGACTGCCGATTTTTAACCAACTTTTTAATTGCCTTAACAGTTAAATAGAATCTGTTTATTAACAAATTAATATTCTCATACTAACAGACAAAAATATACAATTCCTTTCAGTTTTACTTTATTCTCTTGTGTCTATAAACAAAGTGTTCTTCTTAAATTATCCTGATAAGAATTTCATAATAACGAGTCATCAATACATTCGAAATATTTTAAACAAAAAATGACGTTACACAATTTAAGCAAAATATTCAAGATTTTCATCATACCCTAACCAAATTTCTAACCAAAAAATACCATTTTCGGCAGAAACATCTCAAATATGCGGTTTTAGCTCATTCTCGCATTTTTCATTCTGTTTATCATTTGGTCCCAACTTTAAAATGATAAATATCACTTTCTAATTAAACAAATATAGTAACCATATAAACAATTTTATATTGACAAAATCCCCTATAATGTCCTTTGCCAGGTGCTTTAGGATACCAAAATGGAAACACCACTCTTTTTTTACCTCACCCTAACCTTTATTCTAACACCAATTCTTTACTACTTCCTATTTTACGATCCCAAACTCCGGGAACCAACTACCGGTTCACCGCCATCATACGCGGTCATTGGCTGCCTCATATCTTTCTACCAAAATCGACATCGTTTACTATCATGGTACACAGATCTCCTCTCATCATCACCAACTCAAACTAACGTTATTCATCGACTTGGTGCTCGAAAAACCATCGTGACAGCCAATCCACAAAATGTCGAATACATTCTCAAGACAAATTTTGTAAATTTCCCTAAAGGGAAACCTTTTACTGAGATCCTTAATGATTTCTTAGGTTGTGGAATATTTAACGTGGATGGTGATTTATGGCATGCTCAACGTAAGTTAGCTAGTCATCAATTTACTTCCAGATCTTTGAAAGAACACGTGGAGATTACTGTTAAGGAAACAGTAAAAACAAAGCTTTTACCGTTGCTAGATTCTTTGGTGCAAATGTGCAAATGAGTTATGTTGTGGCTTCTATAATGAACCGGTTCGAGATTATACCGGTTCGGACCGGGTTTGAGCCGGTGTACTTGCCCTTGTTGACTGCTCATATGTATGGTGGGTTCAAAGTGTTGATACGAAGAAGATCGGTTTAAGTAGTTGTTGTGACACTTGTCAAGATAAGAAGATGAATGTGTACTTTTAAAGTACAAGTTGACAAAAGTCAATTTGTTACAACACTTCTATTTATTTTGTTAGTCGTACTAACATTTAATCATTTATATTTATCAAGTTCTAGACGTAGTTACATCAATTCACATCATGTCTTTATGTGTATTGTTTTCTTTGTTTTATCATGTCTTTACAATCTTCTAGCTATTGCAATGTTTATCTATATAGTACGGAGTAGTATTGTTATTGTGTATAGTATTCTCAATTTATTAATTTGACGTTTGTATAAATTTTATTTGTCATATATATTGGAACAAAGACCAAAGTCAAGGCTAGAATGAAATTAATTTTGATATAGAAGAATGAGATGTTATAAGAGGGAGAGCAAACTCATGCTGCAAACTTGCAATTCTTTCTCATCTATCTGTACTTTTTATTTCATAGAATCGATACTAAACAAACTTAAATCAGGTACCCTAAAGTTAATGTTAATTAAATGCTTGCAAAATAAGTAATAATAATATACTCCACTAATCAATGAAGGCAGCTCGAGAACATGCACATGTGTATGCTCTATTATTTTCTCTATATAATTAAATAGGAATTGAAGTGGACTAATTCGTAATCAATAATTATAAAATTTCTTCGGTTTCTAATATAAAGTTCTTTTTTGGTAATACTCTGTTAAATTTAAACATGCAAGTATGCAATGATAACTTTTCACCACCATGATAAAATCTAGATAGCTTATAAATAGTATACATAGTTTTGCAAGACACAAAAAGTGACGTGAACATCAAATTTTGCTAAATCTAGCTAGATAACTTGTAAATAATGCATTACGCCATTACTTTTTGTTTTGTGTATCACCTGTCATTCCGATACTATCTGTTTGGATTGTTTCACAAATTAAATAAACAAGGTAGGTAGGTTTTAGAACTGTTTAGGGTTATTTACACATATAGGTAACGAACTTAGAAAAAATTTCTATGTTATGTAATTAACTCTCGAAAATACTAAGTTAGGTAACAAAACTTTAATCTTTGTTCAATGTTAGGTAATTATGCCAGGTGTCGCAACTGGTGACCTGCTAAACCGGTTACCATTGTACCACATCATTTTTTATTATATTTTTTAGAGTAAATTACTAAAATACCCTCATCTTCAACCTCCCTTTGGCATACAAATATCATCTTTTAAATGATTTTGATTTCTGGGTTTATATCTTTTGTTTCTGCCAATTCGGGCAAACCCAACCCTTTCGACCCATTATTCATTTTACTCATATTGCCACCTCCACATTCATGTTATCTACAACAAAGAGTTGCTCAACACTTATAATAAATGTTCACCTTGTATCTCTTCAGGTTGAACTAAAATGAATTTTTGAATGACTTTAATACAAATAAAGCTTAAACTTTGATTCTTAATTTTGCATAGAACCCCTTCAACTGAAATTCTAAACAAAATACCTTTTGACATTTATTAAACAAAGTAACTGCGTGTGTCGTATCAAGCAGTACAGATAAACCAAAAACAAGACCGCCCAAAATAACTAAGATTAAAATCAAAGAACCTGATGATTTCCATGCCACTCTTAAAGCTCCCAATTCCTCGAAAAGCCCTTGGTCAGGTGAGTAATTTTTTTATCTTTTATCTTTATCTTTCTAACTGTTTTTATAAGGAGGAGGGAACTGGTTGTGTTTTTATAATTTGAGTAGGTATTTTATCGAACTGTTGGTGGGTGTTATATGTTGATTGCATTTTGAACTGTAACAAGATGAAGCCCGAAAAACTTCAATTTTTATTTGTTTCAACTTGCTTATTCTGTTGTCGAGATTGTTGTTTGGTTATGTCTAACTGGCCTTGATTGCATTTGTTACATTTCGTGCAGTTTTACTATGATAGACTAATAGTCAATAAAGTCCTCCACCCATTACACAATTCGTAATACACACAGATCTGGGATCGGGATATTTTTTTTCGGTGATATCCGGCGAGATCTGTGTGTAGATGATGACGGTGGATGGGTGTTGTGGTGGCTTTGGGTTGCTGATGATGGTGGCGGGGGTGGTGGTTGTGGCTAATGATTGTTGTTGCTGTTGATTTTGGAGATGATGAAATGTAAGGGCCAAAAGGGAAGCTACGTTTGTGTATTTTGTGTGGGACCCATTTGGATTTTTTTAGTATAATATAACCAAAAGATAAAATATACCCTCTTAAGTAACAGTTAAAACGTAGTCAAACGGTTATATTACCTAACTTTGCCGGTTTCACAAAGTTTTGTAATCTAACTTAATATTTTTGAAAGTTCGTTACATAATATAGAAAATTTTTCTAAGTTCGTTACCTATATGTGTAAATAACACAACTGTTTATGATGCACCTTTAAAAACGATAGCCTACCATTTCTGATGGTAGCTAGATGACTAGGCGATGCTTCTTTTAGTTTCTGAATTCTGAACTATATACATTTTTATACAGCCCTCAAAATCGTGATATATTAACTTTTCTTATATCTAAATGCATTGCAACAAGGTTTCTTACACGTAGATACAAAAATATAAGTCATTCGCATATATATTCCTCCAAAAATGCAAAATTGCATATATATATATCCTTTGCATACATAAAAATTATTGTACCATGTGCAATAAAAACTTGTACCAAAGATATATATACGCAATTATTCACCTTTGAATGGATATATATGTATAAAAAACAACAGGGCACATGTGCAATTGACTTCTAAAAGAATGGAGAGAGTCAGGGCCAACTTAAACTAGAAACAAAGACGTACATACCGGTGCATCACCATCATGGACGGAACTTAGAAGAGACCGAGGGGGCTGCCCCCCCCCCCTCCCCCTCAAAGTTTTTGTCCCTATGTAGAGCTGGCAATTTTGACACGAAACCTGTTAACATGACATGACACGACCTGTTCTTAACAGGATTCGTGTTTGACCTTAACAGGTTTCATGTCTTAACAGGTTGGACATGTTAATATTCGTGTCTTAACAGCCAGACCTGTTAAAACCTGTTATGACCTGTTAAGGATGTTTTTATATATTTTATATGTTTTGTTCTAATCACTGAATTACTAATTTTGTATTATTAAGAGTTTTATGAACTTTTGTAATATTAAGGATTATTATCATTATGTATTAGTTAAGATTTGTAAGAGCTTTTGTATTGTTAAGGATTTTTTTTAAAGTTTTAGTCAAGACTTTTATAATATGCATGTTAACACGTTTTTTAACAGGTCTTAATAGGTGCACCTGTTAATTTTCGTGTCGTGTTCGTGTTTGAGAAAAATGACACGATTAGTTAACAGGTCGTGTTCGTGTTTGACCTTAACAGGTTCGTGTCTTAATAGGTTAGTGTGACCTGTTATGCCAGCCCTATCCCTATGTATATTTTATACCTTTTTATATATGATTTTAGTCATTTTTAAGACAAAAATTTCAGCGTAGTGTATATCAGCCCCCTAAAATAAATATTTTTCAAATTGTCCCCTCACCAACAGTGTTCAAGTTCCGTCCCTGATCACCACATCGACTATACTAGAAGCCAAATGGCAACTTCAAAGCTTTTAATATATAGTAGCATTGAAGTAAAAGTCTGTTCCCCGTAAGGATAAGTGTGTGTTCTTCAGACCGAGCCAGAGTACGTTTTTAAAGTATCTACACACAAAGAAACACGCACTGTCTCGCCTTGTGTGTGACCCAAAGACCAAGCTACGGTGTGAGAATAAGTATTTGTGATAGGCCTGAGGGCACAATAGCTAGTAAATGTAGGAATAAATGTGTGTGTGTGTGTGTTAGTTGAGAACATCATAAATGAGGTTGGTGCGTTTATATTATCCCAACCTCGATACCTGTCTTGTCTTGGGAATTGTCATCCCGGTCAATACCTAGTCTATGTAGTAGGAAGAAGTATCTAGTGCCTCTTGGACTTCCTATATATACATGTAATAAGCCCTCATTAGGGCTTGTTGGTTCTCTATTGCAATAACAATTTCCATTACATCATATTCATAGAGTTCCTTCCATCACTCTTTCTCTCTCTCTAACTTTCTCTCTCTAAATCTCTAAATCTCTCTTCATCTATTCTATTTCTTTCTATTAGATCTATGGTTGAGTATGCTTAACATGGTGACCTAACAGGAAG
This sequence comes from Artemisia annua, assembly GCA_014162995.1. Lineage (NCBI taxonomy): Eukaryota > Viridiplantae > Streptophyta > Magnoliopsida > Asterales > Asteraceae > Artemisia > Artemisia annua. The sequence continues at coordinate 291,599 of LBNU01002880.1, read as the reverse complement.
CTACGTTTGTGTATTTTGTATGGGGCCCATTTGGATTTTTTTAGTATAATATAACCAAAAGATAAAATATACCCTCTTAAGTAACAGTCAAACGTAGTCAAACGGTTATATTCCCCAACTTTGCCGGTTTCACAAAGTTTTATTACCTAACTTAATATTTTTGAAAGTTCGTTATATACCATAAAAAAATTTTCTAAGTTCGTTACCTATATGTGTAAATAACCCAACTGTTTATGATGCACCTTTAAAAACGATAGCCTACCATTTCTGATGGTAGCTAGATGACTAGGCGATGCTTCTTTTAGTTTCTGAATTCTGAACATACATTTTTATATAGCCCTCAAAATCGTGATATATTAACTTTTCTTATATCTAAATGCATTGCAACAAGGTTTCTTACACGTAGATACAAAAATATAAGTCATTCGCATATATATTCCTCCAAAAATGCAAAATTGCATATATATATCCTTTGCATACATAAAAATTATTGTACCATGTGCAACAAAAACTTGTACCAAAGATATATATACGCAATTATTCACCTTTGAATGGATATATATGTATAAAAAACAACAGGGCACATGTGCAATTGACTTCTAAAAGAATGGAGAGAGTCAGGTCCAACTTAAACTAGAAACAAAGACGTACACACCGGTGCATCACCATCATGGACGGAACTTAGAAGAGACCGAGGGGGTTGCCCCTCCCCCCCTCCTCAAAGTTTTTGTCCCTATGTAGAGCTGGCAATTTTGACACGAAACCTGTTAACACGACACGACCTGTGTTTGACCTTAACAGGTTTCATGTCTTAACAGGTTGGACCTGTTAATATTCGTGTCTTAACAGCCAGACCTGTTAAAACCTGTTATGACCTGTTAAGGATTTTTATATATATTTTATATGTTTTGTTCTAATCACTGAATTACTAATTTTGTATTATTAAGAGTTTTATGAACTTTTGTAATATTAAGGATTATTATCATTATGTATTAGTTAAGATTTGGAAGAGCTTTTGTATTGTTAAGGATTTTTTTTTAAGTTTTAGTCAAGACTTTTATACTATGCATGTTAACAGGTTTTTTAACAGGTCTTAATAGGTGCACATGTTAATTTCGTGTCGTGTTCGTGTTTGAGAAAAATGACACGATTAGTTAACAGGTCGTGTTCGTGTTTGACCTTAACAGGTTCGTGTCTTAACAGGTTCGTGTGACCTGTTATGCCAGCCCTATCCCTATGTATATTTTATACCTTTTTATATATGATTTTAGTCATTTTTAAGACAAAACCCCTAAAATAAATATTTTTCAAGTTGTCCCCTCACCAACAGTGTTCAAGTTCCGTCCCTGATCACCACATCGACTATACTAGAAGCCAAATGGCAACTTTGAAGCTTTTAACATATAGTAGCGTTGAAGTAAAAGTCTGTTCCCCGTAAGGATAAGTGTGTGTTCTTCAGACTGAGCCAGAGTACGTTTTAAAAGTATCTACACACAAAGAAACACGCATTGTCTCGCCTTGTGTATGAACCAAAGACCAAGCTACGGTGTGAGAATAAGTATTTGTGATAGGCCTGAGAGCACAGTAGTAAATGTAGGAATAAATGTGTGTGTGTGTGTGTTAGTTGAGAACATCATAAATGAGGTTGGTGCGTTTATATTATCCCAACCTCGATACCTGTCTTGTCTTGGGAATTGTCATCCCGGTCAATACCTAGCCTATGTAGTGGGTGTCAGACCACGTGGAAGACATAATCCCATAAAATTCGGATTGGCAATGCAGGCGCGGTTTATGGCTTTATCTAAGGGGTAAAGGAGTGTTCTGAGTAAAAGAAAGAACCCCTCTCATTATTGCTTTTGGTACTAGTTCGTTCGGACACAATCCACCGGACACGTGGCCCGCTGTTCGGTCCGGCTTGTGTCGTCCGGACACATACGCCAACAAGTAGCATCCTACAACCATCCACTCACACTTCTACGTGCACAATTATATTATGTCAATTCAATATCTTATAGTACCTATAGATTCGGAAAAAGGTTGTTTAAACATAATAAATATCGTTGATAAAGAAATAAGCGAGTGTCTTCGCAAAGTTCTATCTACGACACTTTAAAATATTGAAGATAACTTAAATATATGTTTACTTTCTAATCCGGTGTCAACAAGAGGAACACTTGAATCACAAGGTGAAGATTTGAATAAGCAAGTCTTGACAATAACTTGATTTTTTTAACGACAGCTCTTTATCTCACAATACATAAATAAAAAATTTGTCTCACATGTCTTAAGCAGGACTTGTAAACATAAAAAATAAATAAATAAATAAAATAAAATAATAAAAAAATTGACACTGAAAAAATCAAAAGTATTTACGTGGGACTTTTCAAAGGAAAAAGAGCCGGATAAAGTCACTGACTCACTGTAGGAAAACTCAAAACGATTACATGTTTGGTAAAGTTGCAATGAATAGTTGTCAACACCGTTTCTTCTCAAAAATATAAGCGGTGGAAGATGTACGATACGAAATTTAACAACCTCTCTAGGTAATTACAGTGTAATTAGAGGTGCCAGTAGGGTTGGGTTCACCCTACCTGAACCCGATAAGGCTTTATCGGGTCGGGTTGAATCGGTTTAAAAAATGATATCAGGGTTGTGTGACCTGAAACCGATAACCCGATATACTTTATTTAGCACACAAAACATATAAAAGGGTATAACAGTAATTTTCTCTAATTCAGACACATAAATAATGATATCGTGTTAATTCGGGTTAAAAAATTTCTATTCAACACTTATTTCATATAAAAGGGTATAAAGGTAATTTTCTCTAATTCAGACACTTTATTTAGCACACAAAACAAACAACCATTTATTCATCTACAAACAGACAACATATATCTAGACAACCACTTTAATTTTACAAGACTAATACAAAAACTAAACAAACAGGCCCTAAAAGGAAAAACTTGATTTGAGAAGGGTTGTTTAAAAGCATAATTAACAAGAGTTGTGAATGTTGGTGAGAAACAAGGTGTTTGCCTGGGTATTTATGTGTAATTATAATTCATTGTTAATTAAAATTGTAGATTAAGATTACAAGTAATTGCGTTGTCACTATTATCTTGTGTAGATTAGATTACTTGGTTTGTATCGCTAGCATTACAACTATAAGCATCTTGTACACAGGTCATGCCGCCAGTTTACTGATAGTAAACCATTTTACACAAGTGGCCGGTTTAATTCAATTTGCTTCTTAACTAACACATATATGGAAGTTAATTTAGGCCATAGTGCTTACTGGTCTTGTTGATGCTCGAGTCAAACATAATGCTCATGGTGAAATGGTGAATGATAGATGAAACAAACTAGAGAATTGAGAGTCAGAGCCTAAACTTCGCACCAAAGCGTGATCCAAAAAAACATGATAGACGTGTAGCAAATGGTCAATCTAGAATACTCGTGTTACGCAACACATAAAACACTTCCCCTAGTCCACGTATATAATTGACAAAGAATGATCTTCTCATACAATTATAATCGGAAATGAATTAAATATTCATGCAATATAAAGTCATGCAATTTAAATTAACAAATCATGCATAAAATAACACATATAACCAAGACAACACCCTAATGTGTTAGCCTTGCATGGAAAAACAAAAATCAAATGACATGGTTATGTTAAGATCAAATGAGTGCATCAGATTAATTGCACGCTGTTATGATATAAATTAACCACTAAAAAAGAGTTAAAAATACTGGAAAAACATTTGAGAGTGTTTTGCCACAAGGATTCATGGCCAAATGCAAAAAATTGGGAAGGATATATATGAAAAAAAGACACGCCTAAACGAAATTTGGGATAGTTGAGACATCGTTTGGTAGAAAACATGTTTGAAACCCAAATTTCTTGTGGCGGCAGCGGTGTCTAAAGGTCTTTGAGAAGTGGAATCGTTCTTTAGATCTTCAAGTGGTTTCGAAAATTTAGATTGAGACGTGGCCTCAAAGACTTCCAAACTTGATCAGATTTGGAATGCAGAGTTCTTCAACTATTCTCCCATGCCATACGTGGCCTAGCCTAATATAGATCCGTTTAAACATGATTCTCAAATCTCCTTATTCTTTGAGAATTCGAGCTAAGGTCTGGATGGTGATCTCCATCCATATTTCAGCTTTAAAATATTCTTTACTTGAGTCTGACTTGGTTATCTCATCTATTCTTTCCACCATCCTTGCAAGACTAGGCCCGTTTGGTATAGGAAAATGATTAGGAGACCTAATTTGTGTGCCTAAACTCATGCCTAAACATATGTGGCATGATCCTTATGGTTTGTGAAAAAGTGAGTCCCTTGACTGCAGTCATCAGGATGATGCCACATAGGCTTAGGTATAAATTTAGGCACAACTTTTAGGCATCTTAATCACTACTCGTTGGTATATAGGTAGGTTTAGGATTTGGATTTGGACTGAAATTTGATTTAGTATTTAGATTTTGATTTGATGTAGGAGAAAGAAAAAGTAATGAGGTAAGAGAAAATAATATAATTAAATTAAAATAAAAATATTTTAATCATTAAAGAAAGTACTAAAAATAATTTTATTAATTTTTATAATATAAAATGAAAAGCAGATAGAGAGAAGCAACAAGTCCGACCCCACAATGTCAGGATACCACCCCTTGGACCCAAGATTGAAAACAGCAGAACTTTTTTTATATGATTCCTAAATCCTATAGTCAAATCTTTAACCAAATAGCATATTAACGTCTTGTCAAATTAAAATCAATCTCATGTACCCCAACCAAACGGCTTGTAGAAAGTCATCATTTTAAGTATTATATCTAAAAAAAAAAAAAAAAAAAAAAGTACAATAATCAAAGGCTTAAGTTACCCCAAAATATCAATAGATTACGAATCATCAATGTACTTCTCCATCAGCTTGTCACGTCAAAAGACCCTCACATGAAGACTTCATACTCATGCCCAAATAAGAGATTGTTTGTCAAGAGTAATTTCTCACATCTTTTTTCATAATTGAATATTTAAAAATACACTACAACGTTTGTGGCCTTTCTTGATTACGCACGTCGTCGTTAAAAGCCTAAATATTCCAGCAACACTTTGTCGACATAAGCTCTTTGCTAAAACTTATGGCGACGACATTAAGTGAGTTTAAAGATGACGTGTGGCCCCCGCCAAAATTCTTTGTAAAAGATGTAAGATGTGGGCCCCATCGACTTTCAATGACAACCGTGTCATCGGATAAAGTAATTACTAAAAATAAATCAAAAACATAAATATTTAAATAATTAATTAACTAATTCAATATATTTAACAAAACTAATATTAAATAGGTTGGGGTCCACGCTTTTAGCAACGATGCGTGTCGTCGTTAAAAGTGACTTACTTCATGTATTGTCGTCTTCGTAATTAACTACTTTGACTACTTAAACACTTTTTACCACAAAACGTTTTTTTATAATTTATTAAATTATTTACTTTGTCAATAAACTAATTTTATTATTTTTTTTAAAAAGTAACTTGAAGAATTAAATTTAAAATTTTAATTAAATTAGATTTTTGCGACATGTCTTCGCTAAAGCTATTGCAACTATTAAAATTCTTGTTTAAGCATTTTTTTAATTCGTTTTTGATAAAAAAAAAATTCATTTAATACAAAAAAAATCATTACATAAGCAGAGTACACTATTAGCTACGATGCGTCGTTGCTAAAAGTTTTTGACAGGATAACGCGCTTTTAGAAGGGAATTATAAAAAAAAAAAAAAGAGAAAAAAAAAAAAGGAAAAGAAAATAAAAATACTTTTAGAGACGACAAAAATTGTGAGCCAATAGTCAACCCTATATCAACATGGTTCACTGAAAGTTAAAGTCAAAGAATAAGTTTAGCCGTTTAGCGACGATATGTGTCGCTACTAAAAATTGTCCGCACCCATCTATTTTTTGTTGTAATGATAGCATTTACTTTGTTGAATTGAACGAGCAGTAGCGCTTAGAGCACAAGGTGTTTTGAAAAAGCAAAACTCTTCATTTGGGACACATGAGGTGCAAATCACTTTAACAAACCTCTATAAATAACCTCTTATCACAACTAACCTCAACTTAATCATTTGAGGCCCAACAAAGTAATGATAGCATTTACTTTGTTGAATTGAACGAGCAGTAGCGCTTAGAGCACAAGGTGTTTTGAAAAAGCAAAACTCTTCATTTGGGACACATGAGGTGCAAATCACTTTAACAAACCTCTATAAATAACCTCTTATCACAACTAACATCAACTTACTCATTTGAGGCGCAACACTTGCAACTTTATTTTTTAGTCGAATTTCCAAATAAACTAAATTCATTTCATTAAAAATAAAAATACATTATAACATATTAAAATTAGACGCAACTTAAAATAACGATACGGTAAAAAAAATAAAAATAAAAATAAAATAAAAAATAACGATACGGGAAAAAAATACAACACATACTAATAATACGAAACATAAGCATTTTACTCGTCCATTTGATATTTATGAAGGATTTTTTCTTGTCTCTTGCGAATGATAGCGGCTTTGGCCGGTGTANTAGCCCCCGCCAAAATTCTTTGTCAAAGATGTAAGATGTGGGCCCCATCGACTTTCAATGACAACTGTGTCATCGCATAAAGTAATTACTAAAAATAAATCAAAAACATAAATATTTAAATAATTAATTAACTAATTTAATATATTTAACAAAACTAATATTAAATAGGTTGAGGTCCACGCTTTTAGCAACGACGCGTGTCGTCGTTAAAAGTGACTTACTTCATGTATTGCCGTCTTCGTAATTAACTACTTTGACTACTTAAACACTTTTTATAACAAAACGTTTTTTTATAATTTATTAAATTATTTACTTTGTCAATAAACTAATTTTATTATTTTTTTAAAAAAGTAAGTTGAAGAATTAAATTTAAAATTTTAATTAAATTAGATTTTTGCGACATGTCGTCGCTAAAGCTATTGCAACTATTAAAATTCTTATTTAAGCATTTTTTTAATTCGTTTTTTGATAAAAAAAAATTCATGTAATACAAAAAAAAAATCATTACATAAGCAGAGTACACTATTAGCTACGATGCGTCGTTGCTAAAAGTTTTTGACAGGATAACGCGCTTTTAGAAGGGAGTTATAAAAAAAAAAGAGAAAAAAAAAAAGGAAAAGAAAATGAAAATACTTTTAGAGACGACAAAAATTGTGAGCCAATAGTCAACCCTATATCAACATGGTTCACTGAAAGTTAAAGTCAAAGAATAAGTTTAGCTGTTTAGCGACGATATGTGTCGCTACTAAAAATTGTCCGCACCCATCTATTTTTTGTTGTAATGATAGCATTTACTTTGTTGAATTGAACGAGCAGTGGCGCTTAGAGCACAAGGTGTTTTGAAAAAGCAAAACTCTTCATTTGGGACACATGAGGTGCAAATCACTTTAACAAACCTCTATAAATAACTACTTATCACAACTAACCTCAACTTACTCATTTGAGGCCCAACACTTGCAACTTTATTTTTTAGTCAAATTTCCAAATAAACTAAATTCATTTCATTAAAAATAAAAATACATTACAACATATTAAAATTAGACGCAACTTAAAATAACGATACGGTAAAAAAAAAATAATAATAATAATAACGATACGGGAAAAATAAAATACAACACATACTAGTAATACGAAACATAAGCATTTTACTCGACCATTTGATATTTGCGAATGATTTGTTCTTTTCTCTTGCGAATGATAGCGGCTTTGGCCGGTGTGGTCTGATCGGGATCCATCATGAGAAATTTCATCTCCTCCATCTCTAAGGTCTCCACTTCCTTCTGTCTCCTCGCCTCGTACGCGGCCATTTGAACTTCGGCTTTTTGTGAATATTTTTCTGATAATTTTCCCGAAAAAGAACTCGTTTGACTCCCCCCGGAGCTCGCCGCGCTCGACGTATCCGTCGACTTTTGTTTCTTTGAAGCTTGACTCTTTTTGGCACCGTCAGGACGAGGTCGTTTGTCAGGGCCGAATATATCCTCGAGACAAGTAATGTCCATTGGATCCACGACATCCCATTTGGGGTAAGTTTTCAAAACCTCCCAAACGTGAACATACATGAATTGTTTCGAACCAAAGCATTGTTCAAAGTTGGTCTTCACATTCTCAAGATGATCAGCGTCATTTTCACTGCTTCTACGCTGCAAATGTTTGTAAACATAGTTGAATTTTTGACAATCACCATTATTTCTTATCCATTTACCCATGAGCATATTTTTGGTACGAGGGTCACGTTCAGTCTGAAGGTTGAACATCTCCAAAATCTGGTTCCAAAAGAAATCATCGGAATAGTCATTTCCGATTTCTTTGTCTTGAGAAACTTCTATCCAAATTTCCACAAGAAACTTTTCTTCTTCCTTGCTCCACTTCCTATTCACACGTGTACCTAGTTCCTCCATGTCATCTTCATTGTCCGCGTCCAAATCCACGGCTTTTTTTGATTTTTTTCGCCATCGTTTTTTACTCCCGATTTGGCTGGTTCACGAGGTTGTAGTACTTTGAATTGTGAACCTGATGGTTGTGATTCAAATTGTTGTTGTGGTTGAGATTAAGGAAACATTGAAGGTTGTGACGGGTTAAAAAAACTATGGTGCCGTAAATCGTTGTTGGGGGTAATTTTGTGAATCCTTGAAACGCAAATTGTTGCTTTTGGTAAATTGCCTCGGGTGTCAATTGCGTACCATATGGCGACGACGAGTTAGAATTTTGTGACGAGGGGGTAGCGGGTTTGACGAACCCCTGTATTGTTGTTGGTTTGAGGTGAGGAGGTTCGTTAAATAGCTGCCATCGGTTGGATTTTTAGACATTTTTCTTTTTTCTTTTTGAAGTTGAGATATAAAGAGTAATGTTTTTTTTTTTTTTGAATTGTATGTAAGAAAAATAATATGTAATGGTTTGGTATTTATAGGGTGTAAATTAAAATGTGTTAAGTTTTTTTTAAAAAAAAACGATTAAATTTGAAACGATAATATTACATTTTATATTCAATTTTAGACCCCATCTAACGTTTAAAATGTCAGTAAATAAGCTCGTCGTGCAGGCACGAGGTGGTTAGTGGCGAGAGATGGCGAGGCACTTCGGTGTCGTGGCGAGGTACAACTAAGTCCACACCTTGTGCTCTTACTGCAATCAATGGCGTATGATGTTGACTTGCTACTTTAATGTAGTTTTCTTTTTTTTTCATATATATTTTTTATTATCCTTTTTTTTATTATTATTTTAAAAAAAAATTATTATCTTTTTTCTTTTCTATTATTTTTTTTGTATGTCAGAATATAGTAAATTGACATTCAAAAGGCACTTATTAAGTCAAGAATTAAACATTGAAAATTAATTACTTTACTTATACTTCTTTATAAACTTAAAATATATTGCAAAGAAAAAATATGAATAAGTTGACATTTGTTTGTCACTTTAACTGTTTTTTTTTTTAGCAAATTAGGGAGCAACACATTAGGTAGTATTGTATTGGCTAGAATGAATCTAAAATGATTCCTGGAAATGCCCTGAATCCGAATACACATCTGAATAGAAGCAAAGAGGTTTGCGCGTTTATGTAATCGATCTAGCTAGCGTGATTGTTAATTCATATTTTGTACAATGATACATTTTTTTTTAATCGGCAAGTTGTTATTAGAAAAAAACTAGCAAAAACCTAGACATTACAAGCCACAGACCACAAAGAAACACTCTTAGAAACTAGCATAATATATACTAACAAGTGAAGAAGCAATAGTAGACCCTCACTCTGTTAATTTGAGAGGCAGCAATCATCTTTTGTTGCAATCAAGAAAAATGGAAAATTTGAAGAAAAGAAGCTAATGGTGTGTTTAGTTAGTGAAAATACTCATTTTTCCAAAAAATTTTTCATCAAATATTGAAATACTAAACTGTTTAGTCACACATTTTCAAGAATTTTTTTTGAAGGAATGAGAATCTCATTTTTCAAAAGTTAACTAGAATTTAGGAAAGAGCTTTTACTCTTTCCTATATTTTTCCTTTTTTTCTTTTTTCATCCCTTGCATTTTTCAATTTCTAAAAAATGTCTCTCTACATAAATTAAATCGTTTACTAGAAAAAAGTAAAAATAAAATAAACTGTACAATAAATCGAGTGTATTAAAATATCTCTAACAAAAAAAAAGTTACAAACTCAAATAAAAAATTGAATGTTATTTGAAATAAAATTGGCATTACCAAAAAAGAAAAAACAAAAAAACAAAAAAAACAAAACTGTTAGTAATTTATGTTTCCTAAAATACGTTCTTTTAGAAAACGATTATCTAAAAGCGAAAGAAGAACTTACAAGTTAAAAGCTTATCATCTACTCTCATTTGGTATTCCTGCTATCTAATTATTTTAATTTGTTCTACAGAAAATTGATCATTTAGATTCACCAATTTTCTTGTTAACCTTTCTCATTAATTACTCTAAAATTCTAAAATGCTTAATTTCTTATTAACCTTACTCATTATTTNTATTGGATAAATCAAAATAATTTTTATTTCAGAAATGTCTAGAAATGTATCCATCTTGACACTTTTTCTTTTGTTGTGTACTCAACTTTTAATTTTCTTATTGTATATATCAAATTCTCTAATCTTTCTTATTGTATGTATTATTTTTTAAATATTGTTTATTGTATATATCATCAGTGCCAAGTGTTGTATTTGTTAATAGTTAACTACATTTTTAGTGCAAAGTGTTGTATTTGTTAAGAGTTAACTACATTTTTGGTCCTTGTGGTTTGTCTGGTATAACACATTTAGTCCATTTGTTTGGTCCCTAAATCATAACCTTAGTTAGTCTGAAATACATAACCACCACCCACCACCGCCACACCACCCACCACCCCCACCCATCCCCGGGCGTAAAACCAAATAAACGAAACAAAGTGAGTAAAGTTGAACAAAAGAACTCTATGGTTGGAAGTTCTATGGTTTCCGCTCTATGGTTGGAACTTGGAAGTTCTATGGTTGCCGGAGACTGATAATAGAAAGAAGATGAAGTTGTTTTTGACTTTTCAAAAGGGTGGAAAATTTGGAATGATAAGGTTTTTTGGTGTGGGTAGTAGATGGGCACGTGCATGTTTCTTACAACTTGTTTGATCTTTTGCTATTATGTTTCACAATACTGACCAGTGATGTATTTAAATGTTTTTGTCTTGCTATATTGGAGTGTTTTTGCTATAAAATTTATGTTCAAATGTTTTTATTAAAAAAATGTTGCACAGTTACGTAGTGCCTTTAAAATGTACAACTAATACTAAAGAGGTTTTTCAATGTCATCAAACAATATAAAACAGTTTATTTGTTATGAAAAACATGTATAGGTTAGTATGATGTTGAGTTAGACACGATAATACTAGGATGTTACTCGTTATAATCACTTTTATTATTGTGTGAGGCTCGACCTGACCCAACTTATTTAACGATTGGCTCAAGTATTTCGTCTATTGGTCCGTCGTGAAAAAAAAAAACGCCCCCTCTCAAAGAATATTCTGGCTCCGCCCCTGATCTGATTATTTGGATTTCGTGTTGGAGTCCAAAATACATGACACTATTTACGAATTCGGATCCTATTGGACCATTCGAGTTTTTGAACGCCTCAAATTACACGCACAATTCTTCACATACAATATCATAACTAGGAAATGTACAATCGTGCATGATACTTTTAGATGAAAACGAAATATTATCCTACCACAACACAGAGACGGAGCCAGTAGGGGGCCGGCGGGTGCTCGGCCACGCCCAACCGCCCACTAGCCCAGCTTACAGTTTGGTTTCCGGCCTTCGTTTTATAGTCTTCAATATTGTCTAGCCCCTGCCAACTACCCATATCTAACGCACATACTGTCATTATGCTCGTTGGATGATAACTAATGGTTTGTTGCAACACTCAATTAACCCACCATTGCATAGTAGACAAAGTGGTAGTTCATGAAGAAGAAGATAGAAATGAGGGGGGAGAGATAAGAAGTGAGCGGTAAATAAAACTTGTTTGACTTTTTTTACTCCGTATTTAATTATTTTATTCTATGGTACAGCACAACTTTTCCTTTTTTATCACTGTTTTTTTAGGTTCGTTGAACAACTACTAGTATTAATGAAAAAATAAATTGTATTTTATCTTTTTGTAACTTGAAGAAAGGAATAGCTAGTCATTTTTTTATTTCTTTTTCGCTATCCCAACAGAAAATAAATATAGAATTTTCTATTGTTCACATGAAAAGGAATAGCTGGTCATTTTTTCTGTCTATTTATGAAACATTATTCTATTGTTCAAACGATAGAGAAATAAATTTGAGTGTTTGAGGAAGAATTGTTTATAAGGAATTGAAAGAGCGATTAAGAATTTAACAAAGTTTAGTTTATAGTGTTTTACTAGCTTATAGACCCGTTGATACCGGGTTATTTTTTAAAGAAATAGAGAAAATGAGATGATAAGAAAAGTAATAACATAAACATGTTCCATTGAAATTATGAAAGAAATAATGAAACAATGCGTCAATTATCCGATAAGCAATTTATTTTGTTATGATTATACTAACAAATGTCCAAGCGTTGACGATTGTAAAATTGATTGTCTCGAACATAAAATGATTTGTGTGAGCATCTATCGATTCAAAACCCAATCCATGTCGTGATGATAGGCCTTCAAGTACTTCTCTATACATCATGAAAAGCTAATAATGAAATTTTGGAGATTTCCTTGGGTCAAATGCTAAATATTCATTTTCGTAATCAAGGTAATCAAGGGCATCAAAACTGTCCTCGTCACATCAGTCGAATCCTCTTCAACTAAACCAACACGCACGTTGAACGGAGCATTATCCTTCTTATCTTTAGCAATTTGAAGCAAACTTTGTCTGTTTGCTTTTTTTTTTTTTTTTTTTTTTTACAACTTGCCATGAACAAACAGGTGCAGAAAGATCATAAACATGACCCATTTTATGAAACAAATCATAAACAAAGTACTCATTTGTATTGGGTATAGGCTTATATTGCTGTTAACCAAGGTTTGACCTGAAGAACAAAGCTAAAAAAAAAGTACTGAACCAATTAAACTAAACCCCATTTTTTCAAGATTTAGCTCAAAACACACACACACACACACACACAAAAATAAAAAAATAAAAAATAAATAAAAAAATAAAAAAAAATTGATGACAACCCTTCTGTTAAAACTGGATTTTACGTGAATCCAAACAACACCCACAAGCCACAACCACTCAGACAGCCACCATTCGCTACCAGGTTCAAGAAAATGGAGAGATGGTAATAAAGGGAGATAATTTTATGGTCATTTTTTATAAATTTTTTTGGAAGGAAAAAAATGGAGATGGAATGAGTTTGGGTTTTGGAGGTGGAAGTGAAGTGATGAAAGGGTAACGTTTATAAATGAAAGTGGGGCCCGATTTCTTTGGTTACCGTTCGGTGGTCAGACCACTAATTTCTCTTTTGGAATGCGTGTCTCATGCGTGAACATGGGATGTGGGCTGTGGGCAAGAGATACAGCGTGTGAAGTGGGCCCTTTTGGTGAAGGTTTAACCTCCTTGCCCACAAGCCTAAGGTTTTTTTGTGTGGGTAGTAGATGGGCACGTGCATGTTTCTTACAACTTGTTTGATCTTTTGCTATTATGTTTCACAATACTGACAAGTGATGTATTTAAATGTTTTTGTCTTGCTATATTGGAGTGTTTTTGCTATAAAATTTATGTTCAAATGTTTTTGTTAAAAAAATGTTGCACAGTTACGTAGTGCCTTTAAAATGTAAAACTAATACTAAAGAGGTTTTTCAATGTCATCAAACAATATAAAACAGTTTCTTTGTTATGAAAAACATGTATAGGTTAGTATGATGTTGAGTTAGACACGATAATACTAGGATGTTACTCGTTATAATCACTTTCATTATTGTGTGAGGCTCGACCCGACCCGACTTATTTAACGATTGGCTTAAGTATTTCGTCTATTGGTCCGTCGTGAAAAAAAATGCCCCCTCTCAAAGAATATTCTGGCTCCGCCCCTGATCTGATTATTTGGATTTCGTGTTGGAGTCCAAAAATACATGACACTATTTATGAATTCGGATCCTATTGGACCATTCGAGTTTTTGAACGCCTCAAATTACACGCACAATTCTTCACATACAATATCATAACTAGGAAATGTACAATCGTGCATGATACTTTTAGATGAAAACGAAATATTATCCTACCACAACACAGAGACGGAGCCAGTAGGGGGCCGGCGGGTGCTCGGCCACGCCCAACCGCCCACTAGCCCAGCTTACAGTGTGGTTTCCGGCCTTCGTTTTATAGTCTTCAATCTTGTCTAGCCCCTGCCAACTACCCATATCTAACGCACATACTGTCATTATGCTCGTTGGATGATAACTATGGTTTGTTGCAACACTCAATTAACCCACCATTGCATAGTAGACAAAGTGGTAGTTCATGAAGAAGAAGATAGAAATGAGGGGGGAGAGATAAGAAGTGAGCGGTAAATAAAACTTGTTTGACTTTTTTTACTCCGTATTTAATTATTTTATTCTATGGTACAGCACAACTTTTTCTTTTTTATCAGTGTTTTTTTAGGTTCTTTGAACAACTACTAGTATTAATGAAAAAATAAATTTGTATTTTATCTTTTTGTAACTTGAAGAAAGGAATAGCTAGTCATTTTTTTATTTCTTTTTTGCTATCCCAACAGAAAATAAATATAGAATTTTCTATTGTTCACATGAAAAGGAATAGCTGGTCATTTTTTCTGTATATTTATGAAACATTATTCTATTGTTCAAACGATAGAGAAATAAATTTGAGTGTTTGAGGAAGAATTGTTTATAAGGAATTGAAAGAGCGATTAAGAATTTAACAAAGTTTAGTTTATAGTGTTTATGTAAATTATTAATTTTATAACAAGCAACTATTTAACTGATGCTTTAAAGTACTATATATTAAGTTAAATTAAATACCTAATTTTAATTTCATTTGTGTTATTAATTGATCGGAGTGGTTAAATCATTGAACCGTATCTTATTACAAAAATTATTACGGCCCCCCTTAATACGAATTCCTGGCTCCGTCCCTGCCACAACACGTAATTTGGACCGTTCAAGTTTTTGATCGACTCAATTTGTGCACAATTCTTCACCTAACAACAATTTTTAGATGGAAACAAATTACAATACCACCGTAACACGCGTGCAATTTATAGCTTGTTATTATTATTATTTTTTATTTTTATGTTTTTGGTTAGTGTATGTTAGTTGTGTAGCATATAAATGCAATCATTACACTGTAGAAATTTTGCCCTAGTATTGGGAGTCTCTTTACGTCGAACTTCATGAAGTTCAAATAAATCAACAAAGAAGTCTTTGGAGTTTGGCCTGTGTTCGTAACAGTAAGCCCCTTTTTCATGATTATGTCTCAAAAATTATACTACAAGTCTACAAGAAACTTTGCCACACTCAATCTGTGAAGCTTATCTAAAAGAGTGGTTGCTTTGCAGGCCAAACCAACACGAAACCAGTCACGGATATTAAGTGACCAGAATTTATTGAAAATTAAGCCGTGTCAATAACCTTTCCAGTCCGTGCTCGACATACAAACTACAAATTGTGGTAGTAACATAACCGCATGGATGAACTCATGATTAAAGCGTGTAAACTATTTCAAGATGCAATATATATAATATCAGCATAATGCCGTAGTAAGTAGTAAAGAATTCTTTTGTTTTATATGATCAGAATATAATTCTTTGATTGAGACATTTAAAGCTCAACTGTACAACTTGGGGAGAAAAAGAAAAGAATTTACTGTAACGCCGGTCAAGAGTGAGGCAAGACCAAGAATGGACCAAGCAGACTTTAAGACTAATTGTAACGTCTTGCACAGAACGCACCGGCCATAAGAAAACCCATGTCTGATAATGTAACTTTAGAACAGCCGGAAGAAAAGACTCGTGGAACCATCACCAAACGATCGTATATCAGCTGGCCTAACCAGAGCTCTGCATAAAGGGCACGTTCGCTCTCTTTCAAACCTGCAAAACAAAACAACTGATCAACACGGAACTCTTTCCTAAACACTTTTGAAACAACTTGCACCAACAACCACAAGAAAGAATTGTGAAAAAAAAAAAAAAAAAAAAAAAAAAAAAAAAAAAAAAAAAAAAAAAAAAAAAAAAAAAAAAAAAAAAAAAAAGTTTTAACACTAGTCGATTTCACTCGACAATATTCTAAGAACTCTAACACACGTGACATATACAAACATGTACAAGTTAGACGACTCGGCCAAAAAATAAAACAAAATGCATATACATATACAATCAAAGGCGGAGGTTAGTGAAGACTAGGAAGGTCTATGTCCCCCTAGAGCTTTGATCTTTATTACTAAACTAATACTAAATCTATGTTGAGAGGCGTATAGTTTACAAGAAAACTAAATTTTGGGCCTATATACTTTGGCTCTCCTTATAGAAATATTCAAGCTCCGCCCATGATATTAATACACAGACTCCAGGTAACAACATGTTAGTGAACCTACACTTCAGCACCACATTAGCGATCCGTTCTTTTCAAGAGATTTTAACAGAACAACTTTTTTTAGAGTTAACAAACACTCGTTCATTAAAGTACAAAATACATAGATTGACATGGACACAAGGACATGAACAACCCAATGATCCAATAATTCGGACATGGTAGAAGATGACGGCATGGCACATAATATAATAATACAGACACACATATAAGGTAGCTAGTAAGTAATATATAACCAAAAGATTGTTTAGTTTGAGAATCTAACCATTCTGAAACACAGTCTTCGCAGAAGATGTGGTTACAGCACAACAGAATTGGAGCCTGCATCTTTTCCTGGCATATAGCACACATGTCGCCTGCCTCGCTTACCTGCAAGTAAAAAAACAAAAAAATATGATAACAGAAAGAAAAAGAAATGGAATGTACTCCTGTCTAGCAACAAGCCAACAAAAGCAAGTTCGACACTTTACTAGATAAATGCTTAGTTAGTAGCAGAATAACATCAAATGCCCCTTAAACACATAGCTAGCAAGATCTCATGCAAAATCAATGCAACAAATTTTTAGCAATGATTATTAACAGGAAGCAAGGTAATTACAAATATGAAATTTAGAAAAGGAAATGTTGAACGTATTTAAGCCATATCGAAAGATAATAACAGCAGTTATTTTAGAATAGAGGAAGTATTCGTTGTTGCTATCAGTGTAGTTTCAGCTTTCATAGTTGAAGAAAATAAAATAAAGGATTGTACTCCCTAAGTCCAAAAATAAAAACATATCTTCCCAATTTGGTAACGGTCCACTCCAAATCATAATGTTACCTTATCATTGCAAATATTCAAGACATCAATTTTGATCCACAAAATTAATTTATTAAGGGTACATTTCTACAATACATAATTGAATAATAGTAGGCGCTTTTTGTTTTATTATATTCAAAAACAATGCAGTTATTTTGGTTTTTCTACTTTTGCTGAACTGAAAAGTTAATACAATTTGTGTGGCACATCCTTGACCATTGTTATAGCATCTTGTACAACAGTCTAGATGTGTCAATCTCCACCATTTACTTACGAACGTTAATAAGTGTTATGTTTTATATCAAAAACGTCAAATAAAAAGATTAGCTTACACGAAAAGGTTTGAAGGTTGCCCAAAGTGTATTTTTAATGCGTTAAACCTCCACTCATTTTATTTAAAAACTTAGATAATTTGAAAATAGCATAACTTTTGCAGTCATATTTGACACACTAAATATTAAATAAGAAGTGTACAAAATTTAAAAAGAAAATGTTTGGGGTCAAACCAACCCGTTTTGACCCGTAACCCAATCCCATCCAATATCCATGTTGCCGCTCTACCAGAATACAGAATGTCTTAATTACCACACCTGTTCTAATGTTGCATATGATCCATAATGCATTTCTTTACGTGATAAAGCCTTCAATGCGGCATAGAAAGATCTAACCTGCAGAGGACAATAGAAGAAGTATTGAGCATAAAGTAGATGTGCTATGTCCAAAAATGTGCTTTTCATCATCATGCATTTCGGATATTAAAAAAATGTAACAGCTACATCTGTATATTTCAGAAGTCAAACTGAAACAAAGAATCAAACGATTTTTCCATCGTATACCTTCTCCACTAATGAAGTGAGCTTGAAAGTTAGATATAACCCTGTTATAAATGAAGAAAATAGCCCCCCGTATTCTTTGTTTAAAAAGAATCGATACCAAACTGGAGCAGGCAAGAATGCACGGTATAACAACAGGCCATACTCGACCAGTGTCAGCATTTGACCCTAAAATACCAAAAGTACCCATCAGAAAACTCTGAAATCATGATAACTCATGGCACAAAACTTATGGCAAACATAATTCTCATGTTACATCTTTTTAGCTACATAAGCTTACCTGTCTACGGAAATTATGACCCCTGCCATTCCTATAGTACATAAGAAGTACCAATTTGAAAGCCATTGCTGCCTGCCGGACCATTGTATCTGCAGGCAATAAATTGTTCATAAAAGCAATTAGGTACTCACTATGTACACGGCAGCTGTAAAATCGATGTACTATGTTAATAGGTTGTATTTATAATTTTATATATTTTCTGTTCAAAACATATGCACAATAAACTTCCCATTGAAGAAAATATAATTACATGAAACTCATACCATTTACAATTATTATGAATACAGCATGCCAGAATGGAGGTATTGTCTTGGGCGGAACCATCAATAACGGATAGCTAAGATCATCATTCTGATACCACCAGTACACTCCAACCACATGGAGCATAAAAATTATACTGTAGCCAACAAGAACAGATAATTTTCTTTCCCCCTGCAAAATTCACAAATCATTAAGTTTGTCAGGAGACGATAAAAAGGGGTTTTAAATCATTTAGCGTTGGTGGAATTCTTACCTTTAGAGCTGTCTGCTTACGAAGAATATCGTTTGACTTGTACATGAAAGCAGTTACATAGATTGTTACAAAGAAACCTACAATCAATCATGAAGAAATCATTAACACAGGTTCTTAAGTGAAAATTACAGTTCAAAAGGATAACATGAGCAGCATGTTTAGTAAAATAACAAACCCTCAATCATACCAAAAAGGCAAAAATGCGAAAGTTAATTGTGAAACGCAACAAGTTAAGCAAATATATACGTAATGAAGATTGAAGCAAACAAATGGCCAAACTTTCCCATTATCATTAAATCTAATTAAAAGATTGCATCTTTCCAGTTGACATTTTATATCACTATATTGTTGTCTATTAAGCAAACAAATAAAATCTGATGTGAAAGGTAGAAGAGGCAGCTAGTCCTGGCCCACAGAGAGTTGATAAGTAACAATCTTAAAGGCTTCTGATAACTGGGTTAGCTACCAATATGTGTTGATCAGTCATTGTAGTCGGAATAGATGAATGGATTCCATGCAACAAAAAATAAGACATAGTGATTCCAAGTTGGTTCTTCTGTAATACAGTTCGTCACTACACAGTTTATCACTTTAAATTTTAACTCGATTACTGTTTTTCAGGCTAACAAACACAGTTCATAGGATTTATGTTATATAAGAGTGATGCCATATGATGCGCTTGCAAACTTCTGGTTCTAATCTCATTTGTAAGGAGATGCAGCCTTTGGGATAGTGGGATCCAAAGTAAGTGGCCATGTTTCCAAAATTGCTAAACTAGTAAGGTCTTGCAAATTGAGGACAGCTAACACATGAGAAACGAAACACGCTTTACTTAAGACCAACTGATAAAACATGAACGCTCGGTTATAACAGAGAATTATTAGCCAACATACTTATATGCCCTAACATATGCAAATCTATGACTATCACTGATCAGCTTTATACTGCAAGTCTGCAAGTGAGATATTATGCTACTCATTGGAACTAAAAACGAAAGCTTACAATTGAGCACCATATAAATAATTTTAAACAAATGAAGATAAGTTCTCGGCTATTGGTACCTTGCAAGTGTTGACGAATGAAGACAATAATCAACAACAACGAAAACGGAAGAATCTGCTCAATCCACCTCGATACTTGCTGCAAATCATACCTCTGTTGATTCGACGAATCACTACTAGTATTATTACTCCCCTCAGCGCCACTCCTACCATCCACGTCACTAGAATCACCCACTTCCCTCTCTCCGCCACCACCACCAACACTATCTCCCCCAACAACCCCCGTGTCCCCACCGTCCCCACCGTCTTCCTCCTCTGGCTCTCCATCCCCAATTATCCGTATCGAAACCTCCCCTTCATTATTACCCCCATCACTACTACCACGACTACTTCCGGAATCACTCGAACTATGACTTCGACTATGCGAAATCAAACTCTCCGATTCACGAATATCGTTACTTGACCTGGGTCGTAAAACACCAGAGTATTCAAATAAAGTAGTTACAGGCGCTTGTAGGAAACGAACTATGGGAAACGAATTCGACGTAGACGAAACTGTATCTGAATTCGCCGTATCAGCACCAACACCTACGGTTTCCATTAATCCCTATATATATTTAAAAAAGCGCAACTTTCAAACTCTTAACACAATCTTCAACCTACAAACTCTACAAATTGATCAAACACTATCCCGAATTCAACCGCAATATAAAGCCCTAAACTTGACAATTCTTCAAGCTAACAAACTATGCAAATTGATCAAAACGCATAAGAAAATAGCTCGAACGAATTCAAACCTTAATTATCAATATTTGAGCTAACAAATATAACCAAACACATGAAAACAGCTTGAAAAGCTTCCGCACTATACGAAACCCTAACCGTCACCTTAATTAACAATACTCGAGCTAACAAACTCTATAAATTAATCAAAACAAATACTAAAACCTTAAATTACAAGCTCTTAATACAAACGTTGATCTAACAAACTCTACAATTGATCAAAAGACATACGAAACCCTAACTTTTTAGAAGTTGTTAAAGTTAAACAAGTAACGAAACTAAAGGGGTATAAATTAATTGTAAGAGTTATGAAATGTAGAAAATAGGTGTTGTGAATGATAATAATGAAGAGGGGGATTAAAGTCAATGGATTAGGTTTTGAATTTTAATTATTATAGGTGAATAATAATAATAAAGGAATATTGTTATTATTATTATTATTTTTGTTTTGGTTGTTTGTTGTGAAATGGGATTTTAAAGAAGAATTTAGGGAGAAAATTGAAGTGGAGAGGAGAAGAGCAGAGCGTGTTGTTTGGTTTGGTTCAAGACAGGAGTAAGAGGACCGGCGAAAGAAGTGGTGTTATGGAGATATGTGGCGACTGTTTCCGGACAATCTATTTTTCAAACTTTTCTTTTTTTTTTTTTTTTTTTTTTTTTTTTTTTTTTTTTTTTTTTTTTAATTACGAGTCCATTAATCTTGTAGGGTAAGGATCCAGTGAGAAGAAAACAAATATTTGAGATGCGTCAACTTAAATTAGATGCATCTCTATTCATTTAGATCCATCCTAACTAGTTTCGAAAGTAATTTTGAAGTTAAAATGATGCAAAGTAGTACTTGCAACAAATTTGACCCGCAGATGACGAAAAATACATAGGATTTTCCTAACTTGCTAAAATGCATCTAATATATGTATATGCATCTAATTTTTAGCTAGAAAATATATTAGGGCGCATCTAAAATATTAGGGATGCATCTAATTCAAGTCGATGCATCTCTAATATGTGATTATAGTTATTTCTCATCCTTCTCATTTTAAAAGTTCTTCTCATTTGATCCTAAGTCTTATCTTATATTGTAATTTGATTAATTTTTTTATTGTTTAGAGTCGGCGCATGTCAACGTTCGTATTCACAAGAGGGCTAATTTTCTCCGCGACAGATTTGAACTCGTG
Source organism: Artemisia annua (assembly GCA_014162995.1). Taxonomy (NCBI): domain Eukaryota; kingdom Viridiplantae; phylum Streptophyta; class Magnoliopsida; order Asterales; family Asteraceae; genus Artemisia; species Artemisia annua. Next base: position 269,577 of record LBNU01002880.1, on the reverse strand, counting down.
ACCTCCGCCTTAGAAGACCGATATTCTTACCGCTCAATCACCCTTTATGCGCATTTTTTTACAATTGTTGAATTGCATGTGTATAGAAATAATTGTTTTCCTTTTCTTTAACCTTAAAGGTTATGTTAAAGGTTAAAAGTATGCATTAGCGATGATGCATTTAGTTGGTTGTGAGCTGTTAAATTCATTAGGTAGATGGTTATACTGAATGTATTACCAATTTATAAATTTCATAATGTTTTAAACATAGCCTAATCCCTAATGGGCCATGTGTAGAGATTTTCCTAAGACAATAGAAAACTACTACACATCCCACATTTGCCCTTTACATGATAAGAGTGGTTGTCCCTAATGCTCGCACACTTGATAAGAGCAATTGTCAATTAAATGATGATATCCGCCGTCCCTAAAGGCTAACTTTATGAGGGCATTTGTCCTTTACATGATTAGTGTCCCTAAAGGCTAACTTGATGAGAGCAACTGTCCGTTACTTGATGAGAGTCGTTGTCCCAAAATGTTTGCCCACTTGATTAGAGCAATTGCCCTTTACATGATGAGAGTCGTTGTCCCTAAATGCTTGCACACTTGATAAGGGTAATTGTTACTTACATGATAAGATCTGTTGTCCATAAAGGTTAACTTTATGCGGCCAATTGAGCAATTGTCCCTAAATGCTTGCATACTTGATAAGAGCAATTGTTACTTACATGCTGAGATATGTTGTTCATAAAGGCTAACTTTATGAAGGCAATTGTCCCTTACATGATGAGAGTCGTTGTCCCTAAAGGCTCACTTGATGAGAGCAATTGTCCATCACTTCATGAGAGTCGTTGTCCCTAAACGCTTGCTCACTTGATAAGAGCAATTGCCCTTTACATGATGAGAGTCGTTGTCCCTAATGGTTGCACACTTCATAAGAGCAATTGTCTCTTACATGATGATATCCGTTGTTCCTAAAGGCTAACTTTATAAGGGCAATTGTCCCTTACATGATTAGATCCGTTGTCCCTAAAAGCTCACTTTAAGAGAGCAATTGTCCATTACTTGATGAGAGTCGTTGTCCCTAAACGCTTGCTCACTTGATGAGAGCAATTGCCTTTTACATTATGAGAGTCGTTGTCTGATGTGTGCGTGTCACGTTGTAGTATAAGGTGGTTTTTCCACCTTATCAAGTTTTAAATTTATATTTTTTCGACTTATCCTATAACACATACTAATGAGCAGTGTACCTGATCAATATGTAGATAGTTGGTAAGTAGAGTGTTGATCACTAAGAGTGGAACGTAGTATCTAGTTAGTCCTATCAGTATTTTAATTCCTAAGCTAGTTTTACAACCTAATTTAACGCAAGGGTGGTTAGTCTGAGAGACTAGCACGATTGAGTTGATTAATTAAAACTATAATACTGATGAGATAGAATACAACGAATGACGAACACGTACACATATAGATAATAGATACAGATAGAAGGCCTGACTAATGATTAAGTAGCTTGTCACTTGTTTTATTGCTAGTTTTATATGATGAGTGTCGTAATCTTATCTGTCTCGTTGGATCTTAATTATAGGCGAGTAAACCATTAATGATTACTTATGTCTATGAATTATTTAACTAACTTATTAGGCTAGTGAAGTAATCGTGGGAGGAGGTATGGCAGTCCCGAACAAGCCACAGCTAGACACAGAGGTTATCAATACACATATAACAAGAACCAAATAAACATTATATAAACTTTAATCGATGAGAAAGCAATTTTAAGGGGAGCAATATGGCGGTCACAAGCCCATCAATCCTGATGGATTAAAGCTTACTATTACAATAAAACAAACTACTTAATGTAATTAAAACACAAGCAGGACCTTCTTACTGCTCTAAGATCTTCAATGTGGTGTGTCTTGTGTTACCTTTTCGTTGTTATTCTTCTCCTTAGGGTTTATGTAGCAGCTTCTATCACTTTTGGCACGCTTGATAAGATAAATGATGACAATATTATGTACTTATTTGATGTCATCATTATCCCTAAATTCTTGTACACTTGATAATAGCAATTGTCACTTACATGACGAGATTTATTGCCCCTAAAGGCTAACTTTATAAGGGCAATTCTCGCTTACATGATGAGAGTCGTTGTCTCTAAAGTCTCACTTGATTAGAGCAATTGTCTGTCACTTCATGAGAGCCATTGTCCTTAAACGCTTACTCACTTGATGAGAGCAATTTCCCTTTACATGATGAGAGCCGTTGTCCTATGGTTGCACACTTGATAAGAGAAATTGTCACTTACATGATGTTGTCCCTAAAGGCTAACTTTATGAGGGGAATTGTCCCTTACATGATGACAGTCGTTGTCCCTAAAGGCTCACTTGATGAGAGCAACTGTCCGTTACTTGATGAGAGTCGTTGTCCCTAAACACTTGCTCACTTGATGAGAGCAATTGCCCTTTACATGATGAGCCATTGTCCCTAATGCTCGCACACTTGATAAGAGCAATTGTCAATTACATGATTGCAGAAACTAATGGGGGGGGGGGTTTGAATAGTTTCACCGTTTAGAATTACGTCTTAAAATCTTTTAGTTCTTTTTATATTCTTTTTGCAAAACCGTTAGATTCGATAGTTATGTGAGATCTTTAAACGCAATAGTAATATGTAAAGTAAGTAAAGTAAAGAAAAGAGATAAGGAAAGAATACAACCACATGGAGACGCCGAGATTTATAGTGGTTCGGCACGAAGCTCACTCTTCGCCTTACTCCACTCCCCGAGTACCACACTCGAGAGTTCACGATTATGTTATCATACTCACTTCTGGCGGAGCAAACCGTACACAAAGCTTACACCAAGTTTAACGACATTAAGCGGAATGTCGGGTTCTAATCCTAGCTAGAACCAATCTACACAAAGGCCCACGTGGCCACACGAACAAGCACTCTTGTCCCCTTGGATTTACACACAATCCAAGTCTTCACACAGAAAATCACCTCGTCCACATCTTCACACAGACGATCACCCGTCCACTTGAATCTTCACCCGATCCAAGTCTTCACGAACCTTCACTAGGTCCTAGTCTTCACTTCTTGGACTCACACCAAGTCTAAGTCTTCACAAACACCGACTTACACAAAGTCCTAATCTAGATACAACACTTCACAGACTTACACCTTTGTCCGTATATACCCTAACACACCTAATCACGACTCATACATAAGTCGGATGTACAAATATATACAAGAAGAGTTTGGAGGAGGAAGAAGAGAATTGTAACACTTGTTACGTGTGTGTGTGTGTGTGTGATGACTAGACTCTAACACTTCATTTCTTGACGATTACGAGTGTTCTTCTCTTGCACTTGAGATAGAGGATGACGGGATCACTTATAAACACATATCGACATGTTTTAGTGGTCAAAGAAGGGAGGAATGAAGAACAAAAGTTTTTGTGCTAAGAGGCTTAGTTTTTCTAAGAAAAACTGTTTAGTATTTATAGCTACCAGAAGGAGCGGGGGACAGTCCCTTAAAGTCAAACGGTCTCATATATATAAGGGACCGTCTCCCTATTTACGGACCGTCCCGACATACACTTTATGAAGGCAATTGGCCCTAAATGCTTGCACACTTGATAAGAGCAATTGTCACTTACATGATGAGATCCGTTGTCCCTAAAGGCTAACTTTCTGAAGGCAATTGGCCCTTACATGATGAGAGTCGTTGTCCCTAAAGGCTCACTTGCTGAGAGCAATTGTCCATCACTTCATGAGAGCCGTTGTCCCTAAATGCTTGCTCACTTGATGAGAGCAACCTCATCAAGTGACTCATCACTCGATATTTCACAACCTATCCAAGACTACCTCAATATCCTCAACTCAACACCTTCCATGGAGACATATGACACCGTCACCCCAACTCTTCAAGATTTGCTAAATCTTACCACCTCAACATCATCTCCTAATCATAGTCCACAAACTTCCTTACCGACAAATGAATTGTCATTTACTCCTATGGAACTTTTCCATACACCACCAACATCACCAACCCTACAAGGATATAATCCTTCATTACCTTCATCACNTCCCTATTCTAGCGGAACGTCCCCGACAACGTACAATTTATGCAAGGCATTGGCCATAAATGACTTGCACACTTGGTAAGAGCATTGTGCACTTACATGATGAGGAATCCGTTGTCGCTAAAGGCTGCTAACTTTCTGAAGGCAATTGGCCCTTACATGATGAGAGTCGTTGTCCCTAAAGGCTCACTTGATGAGAGCAATTGTCCATCACTTCATGAGAGCTGTTGTCCCTAAATGCTTGCTCACTTGATGAGAGCAATTGCCCTTTACATGATGAGAGTCGTTGTCCCTAATGGTTGCACACTTGATAAGAGCAATTGTCACTTACATGATGAGATCCGTTGTCCATAAAGGCTAACTTTATGAGGACAATTGTCCCTTACATGATGACATCAGTTGTCCCTAATAACTTTTGAATTAGAATTTGGTATATTTGAATTGGAATTTCGTGTTTGGTATTTTTGAATTTGGTTTGGTAATTTTAATAAAGTTTTCGCTTCGTTTGTCCGATTTGGTTGTTTGTTTTGTACTTTGATTACCAACAAGTGGTATCCGAGCTAGATTTATTTAGCTATGGACAAAAAGAAGAAGAAAAAAATTTGTTTAGTTTGAAATTTCATTTGTTTGAAGTGAGATTGGTTTTTGTGGTTGGGATATTGGATCGATAGTTTTCATATGGGGTTGGTGCAGTCATTTATTTCAATGTCCAAATATACATACAAAAAAGGATGGTCAAATATATTAAAGGTCTATAAAGGTCTTTTACAATTACCAGATATTGCAAATATGATGGTCATGAAAATAAAGGCATGTAAATAAATGCTCATTCATTTCATTATGTTGAAGATTACGGCTGATATAGTCTCACACATTTTCATTTTAACAAAATTTCAACATATCTTCAGCCTAATACAATGAGGCACATCATATATATGTTGGGTTACAATTTTATTTTAAACCTGCTTATACATAGGATATAAAAAAAGCTAGTGGGAAAGCCTTAAGAATACATTTTATACTTGGTTGATAGACCTATGTGGGTGTTTGTGCAGTAGCAATAGAGGAAGAAGATAATCTCAAATAAGGGCGATTAAATAAAGCGCAAATTCTTCAAATAGACCAGTAGCTCAACTTGTTCACCTTTTGTAGACAAAATAAGTACTCTTGTCAAACTAGATCGAGTGACTTGTGACTTTATTACTTTTGATAAGGAGTAGACAAGTGGCACAATATCACTTTTTATCGCATATACATCTTCATCACATTGCACGAGTACCATGTTATTATATGTAATATTTATATAATATAAGGACTTTATAAGTAAATTCACTAAATATGAACATTTATTTATGAAATTATTGAACTTTTAAAGCTCAAGTCGAATTAAGATCTTTTTCGAGCCAAGCTCGAACTTCCATCATAAAGGCACGTCAAGCTTGTCCCAAGCATAAAATTGTTTGGTCGGGTCGAGCTATGCAATTAAACTGTTTGTACCCTAATTAGAAGACTCAAAGGATTGACAAAGAAGAAAATCTGGACGACACTTGTGACTATGTGAGCTTATGGAACATTGATATGAAATATTATGAGTAAATGTGGACTATTTATCAAAAAAAAATAAAAAAAAAATACCTATTTTTTCATAATTCAACTAAATTTTCTTTTCAACGGTAAAGTTTCAATCTTGTTAGTCATTTGTTTCAATCTTGTTTGTCTTGAAAACAGCTGCATATGCTGTTGGTGCAGTCATTTATTTCAATGTCCAAATATATATACAAAAATGGATGGTCAAATATATTAAAGGTCTGTAAATTAATATATTGTGTTGTGTTCACATATTAACTTTGAGATGGTCAAAGTGTTTCCATTCAAATAATAAAGCAAAACGTCAAGTATATCTTTGATTAAAACGGGTAATTTGTAAAAGATAATTAACGTAAAAAGCGGTAAACTATTCAACCCCCCTTCTAGTTTTCCACAATATCTTCAGCCTAATACAATGAGGCACATCATATACATGTTGGGTTACAATTTTATTTTAAACCTGCTTATACATAGGATATAAAGAAAGCTAGTGGGAAAGCCTTAAGAATACATTTTATACTTGGTTGATAGACCTATGTGGGTGTTTGTGCAGTAGCAATAGAGGAAGAAGATAATCTCAAATAAGGGCGATTAAATAAAGAGCAAATTCTTCAAATAGACCAGTAGCTCAACTTGTTCACCTTTTGTAGACAAAATAAGTACTCTTCTCAAACTAGACCGAGTGACTTGCGACTTTATTACTTTTGATAAGGAGTAGACAAGTGGCACAATATCACTTTTTATCGCATATACATCTTCATCACATTGCACGAGTACCATGTTATTATATGTAATATTTATATAATATAAGGACTTTATAAGTAAATTCACTAAATATGAACACTTATTTATGAAACTATTGAACTTTTAAAGCTCAAGTCGAATTAAGATCTTTTTCGAGCCAAGCTCGAACTTCCATCATAAAGGCACGTCAAGCTTGTCCCAAGCATAAAATTGTTTGGTCGGGTCGAGCTATGCAATTAAACTGTTTGTACCCTAATTAGAAGAGTCAAAGGATTGACAAAGAAGAAAATCTGGACGACACTTGTGACTATGTGAGCATATGGAACATTGATATGAAATATTATGAGTAAATGTGGACTATTTATCAAAAAAAAATTGCCTATTTTTTCATAATTCAACTAAATTTTCTTTTCAACGGTAAAGTTTCAATCTTGTTAGTCATTTGTTTCAATCTTGTTTGTCTTGAAAACAGCTACATATGCTGTTGGTGCAGTCATTTATTTCAATGTCCAAATATATATACAAAAATGGATGGTCAAATATATTAAAGGTCTGTAAATGACCATCATATTGCAAATATGATGGTCATGAAAATAAAGACTTGTAAATAAATGCTCATTCATTTTGTTGAAAATTACAGCTGGTATAGTCTAGTACATTTTCATTTTAATTCAATAAAATTTCAACATATCTTCCTTTTAATACAATGAGGCACATCATATATATGTTAGATTACTATTTTATTTATGGGAGCTCATGCATGTACGAGTTAAAGGAGCTGGTATAGTCTCATACATTTTCATTTTAATTTAACAAAAAATCAATTATATCACTAGTGATTTGCAAAACAGAATATAAGATGCAAAAATTATAAAGATGAATCATTGAAATATATGAAATCGTGATTATCAATATTTTAGATGTATTCTAATATGAGTTAATCACAAAACTTGAAAATAAGATGCATAGTCCTTAAAAATTCGGAAGTCATATGTAAAAATTTTGAATTGATTTTTTTTAGAAAATCAACAATAGAATATAACCAACATACAAAAAATTACAATACATGTCCACAAAGCAAAAAACAACACAATGTGCGAAAGGAACCAATGAACCTAAAATGTGAAATGAAACTAAACCCAGTAAAGAAAAAAGACGTCCGAAGACCCACAAGACAAAATAGTCCTATGAAATCGGACCAACCCTTTTGTGCATTTACTTTTTTTCATTTAAAGAGGGTATTAAGAACCAATATCAATCTTCTTCACAGAAAACCTTCTTAACTTTCTAGATCTTGAATCTTTTCAACTACGAGCCTACTCTTAAGTCTTCTTCTATCTATCTAATTCATTTAGAAGAAAGAATGTTTGCTTGATATATAACGAAGAACTTAGGGTTTGCATTAAAGTATAAGGGCCCGTTTGATTTGTAGATAGGTCTAGGATTAAGACTTAGGGCCCGTTTGGTTTGTAGATAGGTTTAGGATTATGATTTGGATTTGGATTATGATTTGGATTTGGATTTGAATTTAATATAACTATAAATTAAATGAGGAGAGAGCAAAATTTAATAAAAAAATATAGTTTTATAATAAGAAAAAAAATAAAAATAAAGAGAGATAGAGAGAAAGGTGTGAGATGGGCCCACAAAAAGATGAAAGTTGTAGAAAAGTAGGGTGGTGAGATGACTTTTGTGGATGGTAGAGTTTGAGGGTTTGATCCCTATTTTTAAACCCTACATTCCATACCAAACAAAGGTTTTGAGCCTACTTTGAGTCCAAACCTATAAAACACCTCATACCAAACGGGTCATTAGATTTGGATTAGGATTTAGATTTAGGGTTTAAATTAAATGAAAAGAGATAAAAACATAATATATAATATATTATATATGTAATATACGAGTATAATTTATAAAACTTAAAAAAAAATATTATTATTGTAAAAATAAAAATAAAATTAAATATGAATGGTGGATATTAAAGATGGTGCCACTTAAAATGATAAATATAAGACTAACGCTAATGGGCGTTGGTTTTCACCAAGCATCCCCAAAAGCAACACGCCATGCCATTAGCAAATTCGAAAGTGACGCGTCACTTGACACCAATTTCAAAAAAGTGGTTGCCTCACCAACCGAAACAATTGAATGATAAGCATTTAATTTTGCAACTTTTGAGAGTAAATGGAGAGAGAAATTTGGGTTGCTTTTGTTGTAACACCCCCATTTTCACGTTTCGCAGCGGATTTAGGGTTGGGGTATTACTTCATGGAATCACAGTCACAGTAATAGAAAACGACTCGAAAAGAGACGTTTTTATAAATATGTTATCATTCATTTAAATATCAGAGTTTTATTAAGGTGAGGTCCCGCGAATCTAAGTGTGAAATAGTGTGAGAATGATAACAAGATTGAAAGTCCTCCGAGTTCAGTGCCTTCTCCTGCCATGTCTCCATGATAGTAAACCTAAGATACATGCTTAAAAAGTCAACACTAGGTGTTGAGTGAGAATCATAGGTTTAAGCGTTAGTGAATACAAGTTCCCTGGCTACGTTGTTACACCCATCTAGGAAAATGTTGTGTGTGTGTGATAATTGTGATGCATGCACAATTATCAGGAGTGGGGTATGTTGCACTAAGCTCATGAACCACACGTTAACAATCCGGGTCATGTGGGCTGCAGACCCAACATGAGGGGATGGGAAGGATAACTTGCCAAAGTTAATCCTTCAGTGGGTTCAAGTATAGTACTTATTGGTACCACCTAGTGAGGTGTTAATACCAACGGGAGTTGTCAAACTCCAATAGATCTATCAACTATACTCGCGTTCGCGTGGGTAAAATATCCTAAGCGATTAGATTCATGAATTTTAGTTATGTAGTAGTGGCAGTTTGTTTACTCGTGCAACAACCAAAGAAAAAGACTTGTATTCGGTTTTAAGTAAAGCAAGTAGCAAGTATCCCCCTCACAGAGTTTGTAAAGCATTTAGAGTGAAAAGTTTTAAAAAGATGTGAGGCTACGAAAACTCACCTGGGCTTAGGGAATTCTAACTAGTGTAAAGAGTGACTCGGAAACTAGACTGCCTTACTCACGTATCCTGATATTGTTGTTGTTGTTGTGAATGTATGTCAAGCTTTAGTTGTTTAGTTTATGTTTCTTAAGTAATTATTCTTCGGGTTTTTAGAGTTTTAGATATAACATAACACCGTTCAAGCCATCATAATTCAGAAGTATAAGACTCCTCACATGAAGCTCCCTACTATTGTATTATGTTATCAACATAATACCGTTCGAGCCATCATAATTCAGAAGTTAATACTCCTCACATGAAGCTCCTTACTATTGAGTCATGTTGTTATTAGGGTTTAGTTATAACATAACACCGTTCGGGCAATCATAATTCAGAAGTATATGCAATAATCGTTTGAGGAGTCAGGGCACTTTAAATCGTAAACCCAACAAACTCATCAAAACGAAATATCCACATAGTACTCCTCACATGAAGCTCCCTGGTATTGTTTTATGCTTCTAACTTTAAAATAGGTTTGCTATATATATGAAATAGTTTACTTTATACCCTTTAAGTTTAGTATATTTACCAAATCTACCCTAGACTTATAATACTTATAATACTTAGGTTTATGACTATCTATACTTAACACTATTAGTCCCTATACTTATATATTTTAGAACAATGACAGAAATGACCCTTGGACTTATAAGTTTTCTATATTTACCCTTTATACCCTTATCTTTATAACTTTTGCAAAACTAGTCCTTTTAAGTTTATAACTTTTTAACTTTTTATCATAGGGTTTTATAATTTTGCAAAAAGGGTTCTTATACTTATAACTTCTAAGAAATGTCAAAAATAGTCTCTAGACTCTATATTTTCAGAAAATTACCATATATACCCCTATGCATGGAAAACTTTGCAAAACTAGTCCTAATTCCATGCAAACTATATTTTTATAAAACAAAAAGTTTTACTAGCTTATGTTTAACTAATTTTAGCTTATCTAAGTTTCCTAAGTCAGATTTTAGCTTATGTAAAGGGATTATAACATGAAAAAGGTAATTTGACTCTTTTTAGGGTTTTAAAATAAAAACTAGCAAATGATTATGACCAAGGCTTAGGCAAGGGATCCTATGGGTTCTAAGGCACCTAATATATATCCTAGAACTAATCTAAAGCTAAAATGACCAAAGTGAGGACTTACCTAGGTCGGGGAAAGGTTTACGAGGGTTTAGGGTTTCCTAGGGCTTCTCTCGGCTCAAACCACAACTCGACACTATCAAGGCCTTGATACTTGACTTCTATGGGTCTAATACTACAGAATGTGTGTATGGTAAGGAGGAAAGGAGGTGTGGAATGAAATGGAGGGGAGGGGAGGGGAGGGGTATTTATAGATGCGTATGGAGTAGCGAGCACGCATGGTGCTGCTAGGTGTCGAGGAGGGGGGAGGTCGACTAAGCAAGGCTAGAGGGTGATGTGCTAGGTCTAGGAGGTGACAAGGAGCAGCTATGGAGTAGCTAGGGGGCTGAGATAGGCCGGTT